>PVIU01014127.1:0-53165 GCA_004026605.1 Ondatra zibethicus | reverse complement strand
GGAGGGATGGGGGTGGGCCTTGGACTTCCAACAGGGCAGGGCACCATGCCCTCTTTCAAGGAAGAAGGGGGAGGGAGGAGGGGTGGGGGGGTAGTGGGAGGGGACCGGGAGAAGGGGAAGAAAGGAAAAAAAATTTTATTTCTTTAATTATGTTCTTGAATGGAAAAAATAAAACAAAACAATGTATGGAAAAAAATAATAAATAAATTTAAAAAAACTACTTTCAAAGTATTTAGGGATTCAATAATGTGAGCAGTAATATTGGAATCTGTTATTCGAAAATTTACTTACATACACATTTCCTGCTCACAGAGGGAAATATGGGCTCAATCATGCAGAAAAATCAACCCTAGGTATATTTAAAACAGGATTGGTATGTACAAATAAAAGCAGATATAATTTTTTGATATATAATGATCCCTTTTAAATTTACTATAGAATTTCAATTTGGGGAGAAATTTCAGGGTTAAGTAACAGGCATAGCTCTGAATTGTATTTCTTGCTACATTATATTAGAATCACACAAAGACATTCACTTCGCTATCTATCCATTTCTACATCCACCTTTTAACCAAAGCACACTAGCTGAGTAACTTAGTATGTAGAATACCCCATGCAGAAAGTACTTTTGTTCTTTTAAATTTGATCACTTTTCAAATTTCACACACACACAGATATATATATGATATGATATATATATATATAAAACTTATATATAGAATATATGTTTCACTTCCATTTCATTGGCTCAAAGAGATGGTTGGCATTTTAGCCGATCTTATATGATATACTATACATGTAAGAATAGATTTAAGAAATACAATTCTTTTTCAGTTTCAGCTTATTTTACTTCATGAATTGCAACTAATTCTTTTCATGTGTGAGGTGATCATTTACTGAGATCTTAGTTAGAAAACACAATGTAGAATGCTACAGAGCTCTAACCTGACTAAGTGACATAAATGAATTATGTGTTGTGGTCATAATAGCCTGAAATTTTGAATATTTGTTACTCATTCATAATGTGGTTAAAATAATTTTTATATTTATTTTCTTATATTCTAAACTCAAAATTGATTAGTACAAATTGACCCACATTAGTTTAACCATAATCTTTACCTACAAATAGTTCTAGTTTTAGAGTATTATGTACTATTTAAACATTTTAATAGTTTTAATCTATATGAAACTGAAGCTTAAATAAATGATTGATAGGCCAAAGATCATAAACAGTTTTAGTGTTAGGATATGTATCTATCATGGTACAGTTCACTAACATCATGCATAAGTTGGTAGCCAGGCATTTGTTGGGAAAATGCAATAATGAGCTAAAGTCTGGAGTTTAATATTATGCATAAATAGCACAGAATAGAAAATAATTCTTTTGATCATAGGCAACTGATTGTGAAAACTAGAAAATTAGTTTATCTTCACCACAATAAGAGGTTAATGCCTCTGTAAGACGAATAAAGATACATATTCCAAAGAAATTTTAAAATTTACATACAGAATATACTTGAAACTTCTCGGTAGTTTCAAGGTAAATATATATTTACATTTGTTTAACAGTTACAATTCACAAAAGTAAAAATAATTGGGGTGCATATAGTCCCATAGCCTTTGACAAACAGATATTGAGGCTTAGATGGCTCAAAGTATTTTATATACTAAATTTATATTTCCTAGTATTATTCAATGTAATCTGAAGAAAATTGTGTGAACTACTTGCACTCTGCCCTGGCAACGTACATTCTGAGTCAATTCATGATGAAATCTAGCCAGAAAAGTCAGAGTCCACTACAAATAGCTGTGGAAATGCTTTATAAACTGTCGAGTATGAACCTGTGGTCATCTATAACATTATTAGCCTTTTTCTGTGAGACTACAGTCATATACAGTTCATAAAATGTAAGAAGACAGTAGATTGGAGCAGAATTGTTTTCAATGCCAGTAAAGCAGTTATAACCATATGGATTTGTAAACACTAAATGATTAGAGTATGGGGAACAAATTAACACACTGATTAAACATTTCTTTGTCTTTTAAAATGTCTGTTAAATTTGAATTCTGACAAAACAAATATATTTTGTTACATAATCTCTATAAAACTATATTATTCTTCTAGTAAATACTATAAGATAAATAGCCTGTTCTGTAAAATTATTCACCATGCCCTTAATTTACCCCAGTGAATAAATGACATCTTTCTTTAGAAAAACTCAAGTAGCAAATCAAATGTGTTTTCTACATTCCATGGATCAAGAGATAGTATGAAACCTATAAACACTACTGTCAGAAAACCTTCCCTGGAGAGATAATTTAAAATCACTGAACCAATATTCAGATTGCTTTGTCTTAGCAAGTAGACCATCACATTTTTATTCTGTATTTTTTACTAGAATAAATTTTAAGTTGAAACTAATTTCCATTTACACGTATTTATTCATGAAACAATACATTTTGGAAAAAGTAAAGAATATGTGATTTAATTATTTTAAAATGTTAATTCAATAGCAAAAGTCATGCTATTTCAAACTGATATGCATTATATGATTACAATCTTTAAAAAACTTTTAATGTAACTTTCTCTTTCAAATTATTAATAGTTCAAATAAGTTAATCTTTTTCGAGTAAATAAATTACATGTAGGAAAGAAAATCTGTTTATTTTCTTTTTTTTTATTCAAAAATTTACACTTCCTCCCCTTCTCCCAGTACCCTCCCTCTCCCAACCCTACCGCTCCTCCCTCCCCCTGCTTCCTTAGGAGAGGGCATGGTACCCTACCCTGTGGGAAGTTCAAGGCCCTCTCCCCTCCATTCTGGCCTAGGAAGGTGTGCATCCAAATAGACTAGGTTCCCAAAAAGATAATACATGCAGAAGAGATAGGTCCTAGTGCCATTATTGATGGCTTCTCAGTCTGCCCCCATTGGCAGCCACGTTCAGAGAGTCGGTTTGATCATATGCTCATTCAGTCCCAGTCCAGCTGGATTTAGTGAGCTCCCATTAGATCAGGCACACTTTCTCAGTGGGTGGACCAGCCCCTCGTAGTCCTAACTTCCTTGCTCATCTTCTCCAACCTTGTGCTCTTCGACTGGACCTTGGGATCTCAGTCCATTGCTCTGATGTGAATGTGGGTTTCTGTCTCTATCTCCATCCATAGGACGAAATTTCTATGGTGATGATCAAGATATTCATCAATGTGACTATAGGACAAGGCTAGTTCAGGCACCCTCTCCTCTGCTGCCAAAGTACCATAATCATCTTTTTGGGTTTGGGTTACTTCACTAAGGATAGTGTTTTCTATTTCCATCCATTTGCATGCAAAATTCAAGATGTCATTGTTTTTTACGGCTGAGTAGTATTCTAATGTGTATATATTCCACACTTTCTTGATCCATTCTTCCATTGAGGGGCACCTAGGTTGTTTCCAGGTTCTGGCTATTACAAATAATGCTGCTATGAACATAGTTGCACAAATGCTTTTGTAGTATGATTGGGCATTTCTTGGGTATATTCCCAAGAGTGGTATTGCTGGATCCTGAGGTAGGTTGATTCCCAATTTCCTGAGAAACCAACACACTGATTTCCAAAGTGGCTGCAGAAGTTTGCATTCCCATCAGCAATGGATGAGAGTTCCCCTTACTCCACATCCTCTCCAGCATAGGCTATCATTGGTGTTTTTGATTTTAGCCATTCTGACAGGTGTAAGATGGTATCTCAAAGTTGTTTTGATTGCATTTCCCTGATGGCTGAGGAAGTTGAACATGACCTTAAGTATTTTTTGGCCATTCAAACTTCTGTTGAGAATTCTCTGTTCAGATCATCACCCCATTTTTTAATTGGGATATTTAGAATTTTAATGTCTAGTTTCTTGAGTTCTTTGTATATTTTGAAGATCAGACCTTTGTCTGATGTGGAGTTAGTGAAGATCTTCTCCCATTCAGAAGGATGCCTTTTTGTCTTAATGACTATGCCTTTTGCTTTACAGAAGCCTCTCAGTTTCAGGAGGTCCCATTTGTTCATTGTTGCCCTTATTGTCTGTGCCACTAGGTTTTACATAGAAAGTGTTCTCCTGTGCCCATGTATTGCAGGCTACTTCCCACTTTCTCTTCTATCAGGTTAAGTGTGGTCGGATTTATACTGAGGTCTTTAATCCATTTGGACTTGAGTTTTGTGCATGTTGGCAGATTAAGATCTATTTTCATTCTCCTACAGGTTGACATCCAGTTATGCCAGCACCATTTGTTAAAAATCCTTTCATTCTTCCATTGTATAATTTTTGCCTCTTTGTCAAATATGAGGTGTTCATAGGTTTGTGGATTAATAAAGACACTAAAACTGAAAATCCATTAATACGATCTAAATGGTATTTGGTAACTTGGATATTAATCTATATATCAAAAATAATTGATTGCTATTACTAATAATCTCTAATGTATGTAAATTTAATGATTGAAAAGAGTTTAAAACCATTTTAAAACAGTTTAAATTTATTTTAGTTAATATTAGTTAAAACTATAGACATAGATAAATATTTAACATTCTTCAATACTAAGTTTCCTTTTTCAGTGAAGAGGTAACCCTAGGTCAAAATTTGCTGTTTTTGTTGAGTGAAAATTGTTTCATTGCTGTCACAGACCTTCAACTGGGAGAACAATAACTTCAGATGCTCAAATATTATATAGGATGACAAACATAGTTGTCTTTTAAATTCTGTAAATTATGTCATATATACTAAATGATTGCAATGATAAATAATGAATGCTATGCAAAGAGTTGTTGAACTCTAGAATTTCCAGAAATTTTGTTCATGTTCAAAAGAAAACAAAGAATTTTTTCAAATATTTTCAATATGTGGTTGAGTTTGTGTATTCAAAAGTTACAACTTGATGGGTAAATACTAGTTAATGACAAATTTTCAGAAGTTCTAAATATGCTTTTTCATTTTCCAATAAAGAAAAAATATAGTAGTAATTGATATAAAACAATGAGTATTTTATTACATAAAGTATGCTAATATTTAGTTCATATAAATATATGTAAGATAAAGGAAGAGGCTATGTATCTATTGAGAGAAGTTCATAAATATACTATCTTCAGTTATTTTCCTAAAGTATTATGGATAAAGAGGTAGAAATGAAATTAGAAATTCATACTTCTTTAGAGTAATTATAAAAATATTACATTCTCACCAGTGAATTAATAATTGTAAAAAATTCAAAATATAACAAAATAATTCTATAAAATTACACTTTTATATCTAAAGACTTATTTCCTTTTACAGTTTCCTAGGAGTACATTATGTTTCTCCTTGTATCACGGCTATTATTACACCCAGATGTTTGGTTAATTAATCTTTGTTCCCTTTGTCTAGAGATTAATACTATGTGGTATCCATTACCTATGAACAACCTTTATCCCATAAAATTGAGATGAAATTTCTAAAAATAAATAACAGAAAATTGAAAAATTATATATTCCTGCATTGTAATTTTTACAGCATGGCAAAGATATTGAACCTAACTGAACATAGCAATTTAACTGGAAATTCATAGTCAAATAACAGTACTTTGGGAGGGTTGATAATGATGGAAAATTGCTAATAATGAATATCAAAAATTAGAGAGATTGTGTCAAAACTCACTTCACATGCTTCTTGTTGAAGACTGTTCCCTGTATTATTATCTAGAAGATCGTGGAGAAAAAGGATAACAATTGGATCAAAGATTAATACTCTATCCATAGTGAAGGATACTTGCTTGAAGAACCTTACTATCTTTTTTTTTTCTTTTTGCAGTTCACAGGTATGTGCACATATGGATGAAGATAAGATAAAAGGACTTGTTTGAAATTTGGCTGATCAAAGCAATTTTCAGTGGACATGCTCCTGAGGTGTAAGACCCAAGGTGTCAGTGACTGTCTTGTTAATAATACAATGTATGAGGCTGAATATAAGATTTTTAGGAGGTCCACAGAAGAGAAAATTGATATAAAAATCATGGCATAGTCATTTTCACAACTTTAGCTCTTATTCTAGAATCAAGAGGAGATTATTAAAGGTATTTATGGGAGTGTCACCCTGATTAGCAAAGTCATATAAATGTTAATTTATCCAATGAATAGATTGAAGCAAGCAATTTGAACACCATAATGAATAATTAACTTCATTAAAGACTAAAAATGTAATAAATTGAAAGCCAGTATAGAACCAAAATATGTTTCCTTTCATTTCACTTATTAAAAAATCTGATGAACGTTTTTAGAGGGCAACTTTTACAGAGTTTTTACCTGTCTAATACTCATGGTGTCCTAAACACTCTAAAGACAAAACAAATTGTTTACTATGAGTCATATGCTCTTAACTTACAAGACACAAAGATTCTGTTGTTGTTCTTGTTTAATTTTGCTCCTTACCAGTTTCATTCACATATATAATTCACCACAGTAACTCTTTCCCAAACTAACTCATTTCCTTCCTACCACTTGTGGTCCTTTGCTTATGTACAGATTTATTTCAAAATATTCAGGAATATTTCACATGGCTTTCTGCCACACAGAATTTAACTAGAGCCAACAATGTGACTCTGATTTTTGAAAAATACAAACTCTTAGTTACCCTCAGTTTCACAATACAATAGGTCAACAGTAATAAAGAACCAATAAGCCCTTCCCCAATATCCAGAGCTGACTGTGGAACAAACTATGGGGGCCAGCATGGCTCCTGTAAGTTCATGATTACTAGCCAATTGCCTTAGGAGATGCCATTTCACAGTCCTACTCTCTATCTTCTGGTTATACTATTCTCTCTTTCCATTCCATATCAGGGGCTGACACAGTTATCTTGTCTAGGGCTGATCACAGAATTTTCCTTTTTTCCCCTCAGCACCTTATATTTCCATGCATCTTTGTGTTTACCTAGGTTCACTTCAGTGAGAAGCTTCTCTGACTAAGGCTGAAAATAGCCTTTGCCTATGGGTTACAAACCAATATTTAGAGACTTTTCTAATTTTAAAACTACTTGCATTTTCTTCAAATAGAGTAGATTTACTTCCATATATGTGATGAAAGAAAACCACACATAGTTTTCAAAAGAGGAAGAAAACATTCCTAAGGACAGCCACAAACACCAGGGCCGTGCCATGCTAGAAAACTTGCCAACGGAGAGCAGAACATATTGACTTGTGTTGTTCAGAGCCGATGTTTAAGTTAACTCCTAACTCCATTTCCTGGAATGAACTGAATGAACAGCCTTCTGTTCTAAATGAGCATTATCTAAATGGCAAGCTATAACTTGGCGTGTCTTGTAAGCCTATTATTGGTAGTGCTCCTACTCGGACTTTTTATCTGTCCTTTTCATTTATGGAGCAGGACACTGCAATGCTGTCGACAAGTAGTATAACGAAAGCTTAGTAAGCAGTAAAACTGCTTTTCATAGAAGACACTGCACAAGGACATTTACTCTTCATGTCAGGATAGATGGTCAAGTTTTAGAAATTTTATTTGTACTTTGATTATTAAATAAAATGTCTGTTGCTGAGATCTATGACAAAGTTACTCTTCAGTCCTTGGCCATGGACAGTTTGTAAATCTGTAGCCATTTCTTTCTAAACAAAATAGATGATTTCAATATCATTTTAAACAAATTTGTAAAGTAGAAACTTTCAGGCTAGGTTGTTTTCTGGTTAGTGCTATTACTAGTTCTGTGTTGTGAAATGTTATCTTAGTCAGGTCACTTAACTTACTGTAATGCTTATTATTTACGTAATATCTCAGGTTTCTGAAATTATCAATTGGTGAGAAAATGTTTCAGTTCTTGACTGTTTATAATTTCCCCGATCCATCTACTTATGAAAAGAAAGAAATGTTGACAAAGAAATGATATTAAAGTTTAAAATAAATGTCTATGAACTTCTTGGAATAATACTAACCTACAATAGACATGTAAACATTAGCAAGTAGAAATAAGATTAATGGTTTTGTTGGATGTGGAGTGCTTAAATTCTGACAGGGAATGATGCAAAGAGATACTAATATTTGAATGCATATCAAGCAATATCACAATGGCAGCAAAATACTCAAAATTATATTGTGATTACAAATGTACAATTTAGATGAAATACATTTTCTCTATTTGGAAACTAACCATAATTTTGTTTTTTATAACATTTTATGAAAGAAAGTGATATTAATGATATCTTCATATTTTAAAATTCTGAAATCTGACGGAGCCACTAGTAGCAGTATATCATGTTGTCTTTACCAAATTTTCTCTTGTCTTGTGGCTTCTACTTCCTGTTTTAAACTGCATTTAAATTGATATTTTTTGTTATATTTTATCTTCCATCAATTTTACTTCAGATTTTTAAGCAATTAATAGCATGTATTGCCCATGTAATTCTCCACCACAGCTTTGGTAGTAGAGGCAGAAGTAGGAGAAAAGGTTTGTAAGGGTATGTACTTTCTCCTCATTAGAAAATATAGTACTGTCAGGTATGGTGGCACATACCATTAATTCCAGAGGCAGACAGGTCTCTGAGTTTTACACCACCCTGGTCTACAGAGTGAGTTCAAGTACAGCCAGGGTTTTACAGAGAAACCCTATCTCTGTCTTGAAAAACCAAAGGAGAAAAGAGCAAAGAGAGAAAGAGAGGGAGGGAGGGAGGGAGAAGGGAGGATGAATGGCAGAAGGAAAGAAAGAAAGAAAAGAAAAAGAGAAAGAAAGAAAGAAAGAAAGAAAGAAAGAAAGAAAGAAAGGATATAGTGCTTTTCTATCCTAGTGGGAATAGTTTTGGTGTAGACTAAAGATGAATCAATCAATACACACATGACTGCAACTCTAGGCTTTTGATAAGTATTAAGATATATTATGGGCAGTATATACTTCAAGCAGTCTACATTTGAGCAAGTATCTTTTATCAGCTAACTATGTGCAAATACAGAATTAGATAGGCAAACACCAAATACCCAAATGCACGCAAGCATCAACATGCATATTTGAGGTGTCAGGTTAATAATTCTGTAGGACACAAGACAAGTTTGCCAATTAATGTTTGTTATGTTTATAACTATAGATTTAAAAATACTTTTGAAGACCAATTAATTATTATTTCAATTAAAAATATGTTGTTAGCTTTCAGGCATTAATTGATATCTCAAATATTGTCCATCTAAAATCTCCATCATCTCTTAGGAAACAATTTGTTCCTTAAATATCAAATATTTGCTTAATTTCTCTTATGTTATAGACACATGTTGCTGCAATTAAGTTTATCCAAAGTTCAATCTTGTCATTATTTCCAGTTTAGAAGTTTAAAGTATAGTGTGATATACAATTCTTTAGCTTTTCATTTATGTATATTCTGAAAATAATATCTATTCCTTTCCTTTTTTTGTATAGTTTCTCCAGTCCTGACTAGTTCCATGGATTTCTTGTAAATTATGTCTAAATATTACAGCAATCCAAATATACATTTTTAACTCCAACTACTTTTCTTAGAGTAAAAAAATTATATGTACTATTTTCTAACATACTTTGTGTAACACTGTTAATCAAAGTTATGGCATGTCACATGATGGATTTCCATCACTTTAGTCTATCTGTCTATCATCTCTCTCTCTCCCTATCAATCAATCAGTGTATCTATCTATTTATCTATCTATGTATCTATCTATCAATCATCTTTGTATCTATCTGTCCTTCCTTAGAACATATTATGTAGATGCTACATGAGCATTTACTCCCTCAATACATTCATATATCTCACACCATATAGTACAAAAATTAATATCAACAATTATTTATTTAATGTCTGTGTGTATTTGTGTTTGAAATTTTTTGTATACTATATGTACATTGAAGCTTGCAGAGACCAAAAGAGTGTTACAGGGAGGGGTGAGATGAAATGTGGTGTTAATTACTATATTCACATCATCTTAAGGACGTTAAACACTCTCTACCACTGTGTCATCTCTCTGGCTCCATAATTAAAACAAAGATTCATCTCTCCTCTTTCAGTGAAAGCTGAAGTAATTTAAATTTAGTAAAATCTAATCTCATTGTGTAGGAGTTCCTTCTGTTTGTGTGTTGCTTTCATTGGATAATGAATAAAGAAACTGCCTTGGCCTAGTTTATAGGGTAGAATTTAGGTAGGCAGAGAAGACAGAACTGAATTCTGGGAGAAAGAAAGCAGAGTGAGAGAACCGCCATGGAGCCACCAGAATCAGACATGCTGAACTTTCTTGGTAAGCCACTGTCACATGGCAATGTACAGATTTACAGAAATGGGTTAAATCAAGATGTGAGAGTTGGCCAATACGAGGCTAGAGGTAATGGGCCAGGCAGTGATTTAATTAATACAGTTTCTGTGTGGCTATTTTAGGTGCAAGCTAGCAGGGTGGTTGGAACAAACAAAGCCCCCTCTCTTTTCAACAAGCTCAGGCATTTCTACAGCTGTTTTTGCAGAAGTGTGTTTTTCATTCACATAAGCAGCCAGAGAACATTTCTGGTTAGCATATTGCTGTCTATAGCACAGTAGTTCAGGGTCTCCGGTTAGTTAATTTCTAATTGTGACCCTAGTATCCTTAGGCCTGGTGACTTTCAGTGGAAAGACAAGAAAGAGGAAACTGTGGAAGGGAAAAATACTGGGTTTTGCGAACTGTAAAGAATAACATTTACTCTCACATTCTATCCCTATTCCAAATCATACAAACACAAATACAAACTCATACAAAATGCAGTTGCATTTAAGGATAAGGGATACTAAAGAGTGTAAATTCATCATTTATGAAAGGAAAAGCCAAATGCTTTTGGTGAGTTTCTTATTAGTAGTTCTCATTTACAGTAGGCCAAGATATCAGACTTTACAAATCTATTTGAGATTTTCATATTTTCCTGGTGGAAATATCAATTAGATGCAATTTCTTTAAAGTGTAAATATCATATTTCACTTAAAATTTTATTATAATTCCAGCAACCACAAAGTTCCAGGCTGTGTGTTAAAAACGTTTGTTTAACTGTTGGTTCTTTAGTAGGAATTCTTTGTAGATATAAAAATAAACAAATTCAAGAACTATCATTTTAGCTATCATTATTATTACAGTTATAGAAACCTTAAAATGACTATTATAGCGAAATAGTTTCTTGATATGAAAAGACTAAGGGACCAAATACTTAATCAATCATACCCCTAGCATTAGATTAGAGATAGCATTAAGAGTAGGGTGATAAATCTCCCCCTGACATGGAGTGTTTTATAGGTAAGGTCAAATTTTTAAAGGCAGAGGATTTGAAAAAAAAGAAATTAATGTTGAAGAACCTCCATCTGTTTCTTTAAATTAATGTGTAAATATACAACTAGAGATATATTCATAAACATTATTAATATTTATAACTCATTTGTTCTATTTTAATACTTGCCTGCTTCTAGTACATTATTGAAATATTAGTGGTTAGACATAATCATTTGAATGTATCATTTACTCATAATGTGAAATTCAGATAGCTAATTGAACACCAGGAGATAGCTGAGAATTTAACACAAAAAATAAAGATTATAGGAAAATAAAATGTATGATACAGTAGAGGCACCTAAATAGAAATGTAATAATTTATAAACATTTTAGTTTGAAAAATATTTTAAATGTTGAAAAAAAGAAAAAATTTTACTATGCAAACTGAAGATTATATCTTCTATTTTCCAACATTCCTAAGACAATCCTGAAAATTCATAGTTATGAAGCATTTAATGAACAGGAACAGTAGAACCCGATGAATAGGGACATGGCAATTGAGTGACACACAATCTTCTTCTAATAAAAATAAAAGCAGTAATTTCATAGCTTTGGGAAGTTTTGCTACATGACACACCTGCTATTACATTTTTTTATGAAATTTGTTTTTTTATGAAATTTGTGCTTTGGGATGCTATTACATTTTTATCTGACATATTTTAGCATAACTTGGCAGCACACAGAGGTTTGCATCACAATTTCTTTGGAAGAGTCAATTTCAGGGAAGATGAACACACATCTGGAATTCATAGTGACTACATTATAGTTTCCTTGCTGCTAGCTGGAGGAGGCAAAATTATAGCTCCTATACATGCTGAATTAGCTTTTATAGTCCAACCTTTGTATTCTTATGACTCATCCTTCTATCTTCTTGGCAGTTCACAGTCCCTTGGGGCTTCTCAATCTTGAGTCTCAATAAAGAACTGACCATCACCATATGGCTGTAGAAGTAGAATGTGGAATGAGTAATTGGTAAGAGCATGCAAGGCAAAGGAGGACTAACAGATCCTGCCCATTAAAGGATAAAATGTAAATGATAATTATGGAAAAATTATGAAAAATTATCTGTTTTTAGTGCTGCAACTTACACTATATTTAAAAGTTATCCTAAATTATGGGATACATTTAATTCAGGCTTGTTAGGAAAATAAAGTAAAATAGTGTAAGTACTCTTCACTTAATTTACCTAGTCAGGACTCAAACATATGATCTTTTTCCATCACCCTTCTAAGTGTTGGGATTACAAGCATATACCAAAATGCCTGCCTAAAATTTTCTTTTTCTTCCCAGTGTTGTGTCACATGCCTTTAACCATAGCACCTTGGAGGTAGAGAAAGGCAAATGGATCTCTGTGAATTCGTGGCTATCAGGCCAGCTAGAGATACATAGTGAGGTCCTGTTGCAAACAACAAACAAAAAAATCCAAACATAAAATAAATTTTTTTCTTTAATCAAAAAATTTTATTCATGCATTAATGTCAAAATACTGCCAAGAACTAAAATAAAATGCCTAATACAGGTATTTCAAAAAAAAATTCTGAGAGTATTTTGGTAAAATTTTATAACAATTTGACCAAGTGAAGAGTAATAGATGTAGTAGATTTGTGTAAGCTTCAGTTTTGCTATGTAGAAGTTGGAGAAGAGGAAAAACATCAAAAGATATTATATTTAAAATTTTTAACTAAAATTAAATGAAATTAAAATTTCAGTGTTTATAAATTAATTTTCATTAGAATAGAATATCTATTGATACTTTTCCAATGTAAAATTGATACATAACAAGTAATTATCTAAGAAAAATATTAAGATAAAATAATTCTCATAATAAAGTTTGATATATACCATTCATTACTATAATTCTTCAACATATAGCAATTAAATTAAATTAAAATTGTTTCATTTTAATACTCTAGTGAGACTTGAAATTACACAGGAGTCACTGTATCCCATTATGCAACTTTGTTCCTATGATGCTCAGGGCTATTGTTGTCTACTCTTCTGCTTCTAAGGTCAGCAATTGTATGAAGTGAGAGCTTTCTTCACTTGTATTTAAGTGTATTTGTATTTTCTCTTCATTGTACGATTTCTATTTATATCTATCTGTCTATTTATCATCTATCTATATCTATCTACAGACACACACACATAGTTTCTTTCATTTTAAGTACAGAATAAAGAGTTTGATAAGTTGTATTGCTCATACAAAATCATTCATTCTCCTATCTTCAACAACCCTTTACGTGAACAAGACTCTCAGCAGTGAAAAATTCTAGATACTAGAATGAAAATTGTGATGAATCAGAACTTTTGGTACAAAATAAAAAGTTGTTGTTAATAGTCATACCATGGTATAATTTGTAAAGTAATAAAAATAATAAGAGCCTGTGAAGTATTTATACTGTAATTTTTGAGTCTTGGAAGGGTCCAGATAACTAAGTTTCTGAATACTAGGCTCCTTAAACTCCATGGTTCATCTCCTTGCTATTTTGAATTAATTGATCACTTTGTAACGGGAAGAAAATCTGAGTATAATGTAAACTCCAGATAACAAGGTTCAAGTACTAAATCATCAAATATTACAAAAGTATGAGAGATTGAGAGATGTCTGTAAAGTTATGCATCAGAAAGGGAGATAGAGCTAGATATAGATACAGAAATTAACATCATTAATAATTTTGTCTCCTAGAGAGGTAAGAGATAAGTACGTTAATTCATAAAGCCATTGATAATCTCATTTTACCCCATAAGGCATCTATTGTTTTTAAGTTTTGCAATGATAAGAGAATTTCCTTGACAATTAAACTATTTTAGTGTAGTATTTCCCATTACATTCCCTCATCAGTTAGATTCTCCCATTTCTCCTGTTAGTAAACTCTTCTAAGAACCACTATAATATTTCTTAAGACATTGCTATGAAATGTGCATTAGAATAGGTACAGCTCTTAAGAATTCAGCATGAAGTCTTCTATTGATGGTGTTTATCTGAAATGTCACTGGACAACCAATTCCACATGGTGTTCATCATTTGCCTCATTAAAAAATGAGTAAACGTTAAAGTAAATGATAATATTCAAGGTTTGTTCATCTGAGTCAGCATGATTAGAAGACTTGCATTGGAGACAAGGAAGAGTCCAGAGGAAGAAGATAAGTTGACATCAGCCTTGATATTCATTTCCTAAAGCAAGTAGAAATAAAATATCAAGGTTAATTTAATATACTGTAATCTATTTTCAGGCAGTTGAATTCAATTCATGAGAGAATTGAGCAGAAAGAGAAAAAATGTTCAGACTATCTTTTCCTTCTGCCTGGAGGACTGAGGTTGCAGAAGCTAGCTGAACATATGTTTCTGTACATAAAATACAGAAGAAAATAAATAGGTGCAGTGGAAATGCAGGAAATTCAATGAGCATTTTACTGCAACATGAAATTAGCCCTAACTACCAATAAGTACTGTTTGGAAGTGACACATTGTCCTATTGATCTGGAAGTGGGGAAAATGATAAGCTTCATGGGCAAATGAATTTTTGATTAAAATCATCAGTCATGAATACCACTCAAGCATTTTGTTTCAAATAATGTCAACTCTTTGGAGGTTGTCTTTATGAGAGGAATAAACATTTTTATAATAAATTCAATAGGTTTTATTGACTTCATTTAAATAACAGTTTGATTTACTTTAAAAGCTTTCCTGAATAAAATCAAGGTACTCTACCTTATTGAGGTCATATTTCTTATACTTACTGAATGGAGTTGTCAATACCTTCCTTTTAGGCTCCATAAATGTGCTGTTAACAGTCTAGGTATTGGAATAAAATAATAGAAGATATAAAAAGTAAGATGATTTGATACACTGTTCCCAAAGCGTTTAGATATAAAATGCACTTCAGAATCTGAACAGACATGGAATTCACTTTTTCAAGTACCTGTGATCCTTTCGAAACCTTCTGAGCATAGTAGAATGTGATATTTTCCTTTAATTGCTAAGATTTTGCATCAAAATAACATATTTTGAATGGTAATTGGTTCTATATCTTTTCTAAACCACCATTTTATTTATTAATTTAATATATAATTTGTGTATCTGGCATTTGTTTACTTAGGTATAGAATTCCACTTAAATGTATATTATGCTACTTAATTCTAATTGGTACATTTCTCAGCCTGATTTGACCTATTAATATCTAGTATGTTTTTTTCTCTACTTAAATAAATAATGGATCTATTGAGATCCTGAAAATTATAATTAAAGTTAGGTTGCAGTTTACAGTTTCTTCACCCTTTATGTTTTTCAGTGATTCTCAGTATTTATTTCCAGACCAGGCATAGTAGTACTTTGTTAGATAATCTTGGACAAGGTGAGGCTGAGTAATCAGAATTACTGTGTGCTCAAGACCATATTGAATAATGTAGCATGAGTTTTTTTCATTAAAAATTCCTTGTTTTTCATCATAATTATTATAAAATATCAGAACAATAATGATATTTGAAAGTCTGGCTTTTTCTCCATTTTGTTTGTCATTTCCGCAATGGTTAATATTCACAATACACATCACCTCTGTGTTAGATATGTATTGTGACCCTGCTGAATAATGTCTGATGGCTGAGAATAGGAATCATTGAAATAACAAATTTCATGGCTATATTTTAAAAAAAATAGCCATTCAATCCTTGCCTTCTTCTCTGGAATTCTAGAAATTGTAAAACAACATTCCATTTATTAGATGTACTAGATATAGCTGACCTAAGGACCTTTCAGGACATATATTTATGTTCATTCTGTTTTCCTAAGGATCTCCTTTGCATCTTAACCTGCAGTTGTATTATGTCTCTTTATATCTCATTATGAAAATGAAAATTATTCCTTTCAGCATTTAAATAGCACTATCTGGAATCAACATTTATCTCTAAAGAATAAGCCAAATATAACTTAATTTTCACTACTTTTGTCTTGTCTTGCATTTGGCTCTCATAATTTTTAATCATATCACTAACTCTTAGACCTCAAAAGTATAGTTTTCATGTACTTCTCCTTGTTGTATTTATATTTTCCTGAAATATATGTTTTCTATACAATGTATTGTCCCTCCCATTGGGAGACACATACTTTTTGTCTCTTGTTAGACAAGATTATTATTAGAAGAATAATAATACAATAAAATAAAGGAACCAAACTAGGGCAGCAAAGAAGAAAAAGGGTCAAAGAAAACACATAAGATACACATTAGACACCGAGACAGTCATGTCCACCTACACAGAAATCCTTTAAAAGCACAAAATGGAAGTCATAGTATACACAAAGGATATGAAAGCTTAAAAATAATATCCTTTCAAAACCATATGAGACAAGAACTTCCATAGATGCCGTTGAGCTCATATTGTGTTGGTGATCTTTTACTGGGCATGATGTCCGGCCTTAAGAGTGGTTTATGTCCCCAGTGAGACTCCATTGGATGGAACTAATTTTTCATTTGTCTGTCCTTACTTAGAGATAGGGGATCGTGTCTACTTCTCCTCTGCACGGTCTGGGGCATTCCCATTTAGGCTTAGGAATCCATATGTATCAATGCCTCTGTGTTTAGAAGGCCTTATTTGCTTAATCTTTTCCCTGGATAATCTGCTAGAGTAACTATTGGAAGTCTCCTTTGATTTATAACTTTTATTTGTGTTATTAGACTAGGTTTTGCTTTAGATTTAATATTCTTACAAAAATTAAGAAGATAAATTAGGGTATCTTTTAGTTTAGTCATGTCCTTTCCACTCTTTTATAATTATACATTAAGATCTGTTACAATTAATGAGTAATTTTGACACATTTTTACTTACCAATTTTAATATGTAGTCATTCCATAAATTTACTGAATTTCCTGCTTTGTTTTTTTAAACTCTTGATTAGAATATGACATTACAAGTGGTTGGTCAGCTAATGGGTTTGGCAATAGTACTAGAATTGCAGGGCATTTGGTTGGAATATCTCAATTAGCAATTCTACTGCAATAGTTTCTGAAATTTTTTTTCTAAAGCCTTATTAAGGAAACACAGTCTCACCGGGCAGTGGTGGTGCACACCTTTAATCCCAGCACTCGGGAGGCAGAGGCAGGCGGATCTCTGTGAGTTTGAGACCAACCTGGTCTACAAAGCTAGTTCCAGGACATGCTCCAAAGCCACAGAGAAACCCTGTCTCGAAAAACCAAAAAAAAAAAAAAAAAAAAAGAAAGGAAACACAGTCTCACAAGAGAATTCCTGGCCTATTGCTCTTACAATTATTTTGCCTCTTCTTTAGAAAAGTCTCCTGAGCCTTAGAGGGAGAATTATGTTCATATATCAGAGCCTGGGTACCACATGATCACTAGTTCTCTAATGGTCTCTATTTGTTGTGAAGATAGGTTTAGAAAAAGTAAATTTACTGAAAGATTGTATTTCCTAGAAATGTCCGGGAAGCTACATCTATGAAGTCTCAGCAATATGACTGTCTTTATAAGACTGTTACAAGGGTAACACCAACAGACATTCAAATGTGGAATGAGTCACTCAGGTGGGGTTCCAAAGACAGGTAAAGAATACAGGTAACTAAGGAATGCAAAGAAATGAAGAAATACTCTTCCCCAGTGGAGAGCCCCTACACTAGTTATCCAATAACAAGTAGTCAACTTTGCAATCACACATATGTGTAACATTATTTGAACTGAGCAAATTCTCTGTGTGTGTTTGTTTGTGTGCGAGCATGTGTGCATGTGTGTGAGTGTCTAAAAATAATTAAAGAATTAAAGGAGAATTCTGGGAAGAAAAAGGTTCAATCTGCAGCTGTCACCCAGATGCAGAGGAAGCAAGATGAGACTGCCTCTCTGAAAAAGGTACCAAGCAACGTGGCTAACACAGAATGATGGGTTAAGATGTAAGACATAAGAGTTAATAAGAAGCCCGAGCTAATAGGCCAACCAGTTTATAATTAATGTGGACCTTGGTGTAATTTTTTGGGATTGAACAGTTGCATGAGCAGGGGGAACAGAAACCTCGGTCAACATGTTCGAGTCTGTGCACGGGCCTCTTCTCAGTATGACTTCTCTCTAGTTCATTGAATCACTAATAGGACCTCAAGTATGATTTGTAGATCAAGGAAAACAGTGATCACTATTATTTTCAAGTGAATGCAGTATGTCAGGGAAATATGATTGAAACAACCATTCTAATATTTTAAACAAAATACAGGAAAAACACACCCTCTATTTACAAAGACAGAAAAATGAACCTCACATTAAAATAACTTTACCAGTTTGCTGTATTGTGTGCTAGTCTTTAAGAGAAAGGTTATTCCTGGCTTCATGCAAAGGAAAGCCATTCTCAATTATCTTAGATTAGCTATAGTTGGAAGCAAAGAAAAATCCCCAAAGAATGTTTGGGGTTCCCTCCAGAGCATGGTGTACCTTGCTGCCCTTTGCAAAATTTTATCATATACCAGATCTGTTACCTTTCTTTGTTATCTTTTCTTTAGATGTATGTATAAAAGTTTTTAACAACTTAAACAGCAACTAAGAAGGCTTTCTTATAAATGTCTATTATTATGCTTCCCCAACTGCATATTAAAATCTTTGTGGTCCACAGAGGTATCTGTGTTCCAGCTGTACCATGTAACAACTGTGGCAAATTTTGAGATTTAATTAAAGAATACTTATCATAGCTGCATGGCACGGGGATGTTGGATGACAAAGCCCTCGTGTTGTAAAATTAATTATACCACCATAGTGGACCCAGGGCATGTGGAAAACTTGAACCCAAAGAAATAAGTCATTAATCTTCAACAGCTCTCCTAGGTTAGAACAGTGATTATTATTTATTATTTGAATTCTCAACAAGTCTTCTGCAGGGAACCTCTGAGAGAGCTTTCCCTTTATATAGCCACTGTTTATCCAGCAGAAATAAATGAAACCCAAGAAACATTAAATGTTAACAAATGAAACAGTTATAGGGATCCTTTTTTACTCAACCACCTGAACAAATAACTTTCATTAGAAGCCTTGAAAATGTTAGCAATTTCTTACTTGAAGTTTATTTTGTGCCATCTATGCATTCTCAACCTTACAAGGCTGGCTGTATTTACATCATTTTAAAATTTCCACACTGACATTTGTTAGTTGAGATAATAAATTGGAACTTAAGTTCTGTTAATTAGAAGTCACTGTACATATTACTAAGTAAATAAAACATGTATGAAAAAACCTAGTAAATTTTCTATTAGAGAGATTGCAATGCCAATTCAGTGAGGTATTGATTGTTAAGTTTGTTTATATTTCAATTTATTAGACTAATGATAAAATTATGACTTTATTTATTCATTTCAAATTTGCTGAAAATATTTTAAATAATTTGAGATCTCAGTAGAATCATATTTATCCAGAATCTGTGTAATGAACAAAATACCGCTGTAAAACTTTAATTACTATGGCATAATACAATTTCTATAGATAACTATTAGCACATAAGGAAGAGTAGAAAATAAAAAGAAGGATGTCTTGCCTCTGAGAGATGTACTTTCACATTAAAATTAGAACTATAAGTGTTATAGGAGCCTACTTGTTCATTCCCGGCTGTCTAGACTTGAAATAACAACAAAGAGACTATATTAATTAAATCACTGCTTGCCCTATTAACTTTAACTTCTTATTTGCTAGCTTTTACATCTTAATTTAACACATTTCTGTTAATCTGTGCATTGCATGTGGCTATGGCTTACCAACAAGGTTCCGTCCAGTGTCTGTCTCAGGTGGGGCTACATGGCTTCTCCTTGACTTTGCCTTCTTTCTCCCAGCATTCATTTTAGTTTTCCCTGCCTACCTCTATTCTATTTTGTGCAGGCACAAGACAGTCCTCTACTAACCAATGGTATTTACAGTATACAGAGGGGAATCCCACATCACCTCCCAGTTTCTGTTTAAATAAACAGGAAGGTTTTAACTTTAACACAGTAAAATTAATATAATAAAAGAGGTATCAAGCAAGAATTATAGTTTAATATTCATATCTTCTTTATCTTTTATCATAACTAAGGAAAACTATAACTATTCTTCAAATCCATCAAAGACTCCAGAAGGATATAATATTACCTAAGTAAACAGGAAGTGCATTGTAAGCAACTTCCAAAATTCTAGAATTGACAGAGACATCTCACTACCTAAACAGTCACCCAAAGTTCTTCTGTATTGTTGGAGTATCCATCTTCAGCCTACAGGCCCATAGTATCCAAAGACTTTTCCACGAAGCAGGGAATTTCAAAGACAGTTCCACCTATATTGGCAGTTTATCAGTCACATTTTTCTGTGTACTGAAGAATGTTTGGCAGTCTCTTTAATAAAGCAGGAACCCCAAAGGACTGTCTCACCTTTATGCAAGTTAAGCAGTCATTTTTTGTGGGATCTGCATGTCCAGTTCATACAGCATAATATCAAGCAGTTCAGGCAAGAGCAGTTCCTTGCCCAAATGTCTAACAAACACCACAAGGAGCCTCTTCAATGCCCATCTTCCTCTTGAAGTATTTGGTGCTGCCAGAAACAGATGTGTCTCATTGCCATGAAAAGACCTAAGTTCTTAAAACATTTTAAATGCCATATTATGTAGTCTTTGAAAGATATAAGGAATATCCATCTGAAATACATCTCTGTACATCTAGAAAACCTAACATGATTACAAACTTTACTATTATAGATGATTATCTATTAACCTATATCTTTAATTATTCATTACATTTTTAAATAAGCTGGACAAACACAATACCTTAATCAAGATCAGAAATACACAGTATAAAAAATTGACCTTAAATTTATATCAGTAAACCAAGATTCATACCAATGGAAATCTCTATAGCACATACCCCTTTAAATTTAAACAAATATTTATAAACAATATTTGGTAATTTGGGTGTAGTTCTCTCCAAACTGCTTCCTGCTTTTGTTGGGCAAAGTAATTTTCAGGGGTGTTCATGCTGACCTTTCTGGGTTCTTGGTCCATCAAACCACATTAGTCTGGAATTAATTTACAGGTCTGTCTCATCTTTTGTGGAAAGGAAAGCAGAACCTCTCTTCCAAAGCAACAAATCCTTAGACCCAAATTTTCAAATCAAGACAACTTTAAGATATATATGTTGGTTTAGTTTAGCAGCCTGTCCAATGACATGTCTCTATGTACTTAGCTCATTTAAAGTAAAAAATTCAAAGAAAACACAATAATATACATAAGCCATCTTTATGTGGCTTATTTTTCTTTATTCCTTTAATCTATGACTGTCTGTACTCAGTATCTTTAAAGACTATGTTTTATTCTTTAAAAAAAAACCGATTTCCTTCTTTTTATAAGTCTCTATACTTTTTTCTCTTCTCTCTCCGAAGCCTATGTACATTTATCCAACAGTGTGACCAATTTTGAGGCCTTTTTTTTTAAATCTGAATCTGTCTTTATTGTGTATCTGTAATTATTTTCTGACCATAAGTGTTCTTTTTTTAATGCTAAGTGGGCATGGCTAGGGCCAAAATAGCCCTACCTGCTTGGTTCACCCAGTCCAACATCGGGGAACTGTTCGTTGCCTCTGAGAGCCATGTACATTGCCCAATTTTTAGGCACACAGCAGGTCGATGTTGCTTTTAAGCAACTTGTAGCTCTCTGCTCACAAACCCCACTTAAATGCTCCCCAGCAGGACTTCCCAAAAGAGTCATAGCCCTTTGAGTTGGTAAGCCACTGGTTTTAAAAGAAGCCGTACAGTTTTTGCTGCTTTCGCTGAGTCAGGAAGCCTTCTCTTAAAAGAATTGCATTGCTGCTTGCTTTTTAACAAAGAGTCCACCTGAGAAGACGCTGCTACCAAAAGGCCACGCTTAATTCTGTCTAAAATTCCCTTTTAAGCTTTCTCAGCTTTTACTTGTATGTAGTTGAAAACGTGGGAGCTCCAATTTGTTGTAGGAGCCTTCTTGGCACTTCATATAAAGTGTAAAGAGAGCTTGTGAGAGTTCCTCTACCTGTCTTGGCGTGTCACAAGCTGCACATTATGGAGGCCTTATTCAGACACATTATGTTTGAGAGTTCATGGATACATTTTTCCTGTCCTATATAGGTGACTCTATCTAACTTCAGACAACCTGTTCTTCTGGGTGGGCAATCATTTTGCTCCCTCCACTATGATGTTCTTTGTCCTTTGACAAACTTTTATTGTAGATATATTTGCTGGGGTTGGCCATGATTATCGTTTCTCTGTGTGTTGATTATTTGTGGCTTTCTGTGATGATCTCTGCTGAAAAACAGAAGTGTTTCTGATGACAAGTGAGAGCTACAATTGAATTCTAGCCAAAAAAAAATATATAGAGAGGACAAAACAAATTACAGTTTTTGAGAAATTAATTGCAGAAGTGAGTAGACATCAACTTCTACTCAAGAGGGAAAATAAAATGTAATAAGATTAGAAAACTAAACAAAGGTGAAAGAGATTATTGTGAAATGCAGACAATAGCTGTAAAGTGTGGCCCACTCGAAAATTCCTTCTGCTTTCAACCTTCTGGACTGTGATGTATGAATGGCTCTAAGGAAGAATTACACAAAGCTAAAAACATGTCCCCATGTAGATTAGTTACTCTATAAAAGTTTCACGGCTTTCTCAATTATATTGCATGGCAGACAGATTTTACAAGAACATTCTTCTTAACTCCTGTCACAGAAAGATGTCTTGTTGGAAGATACTTGTAAACTACAGTGCACCAACAACCCTTTCTATCAATCTTGAGTTTGCATATATCTCTGAAGATATAATTTTCTTTATAAACTTCTGTAAAGCAAAACACATAGGTTGCAAAGATAAAATGATGCTGAACAGATAATAACTAGTCTGTCATATACTGCTATGTGCTTTCCTGGTTGCAGTCATGCAGTGTGTCATGTCATTTGGAATGCCTTATAACTAAGCCTGCCCATTATTATCTTTCAAATTTTTGCAACACCACAACTTTGAATCTACTCTAAAATTCAAATTCCAATTTCATTCTACCAATGAATGGGTTATCAAGTACAAGTATCCTTGACTAGCATGGACTTTGTCTAAAGAGCACTCTTGTTTCTTTATCTCTACTCATTGTGGGTAAATTCTTCTTCAAGGATAGCAGCATCTGGAGATGCTGAATTAGCTATACTTTCTTTAAGATCATATTATACCCCTCTCCCTACTTTCATATAGTTTTTCTCTTTTACATTCACTGACACATTACTGAAGAAATAATTCGCAAAATACTTCTTAACAGATCTGCTCCAAAGGTTTAAACAATCCAACCTTGATTATATCTTTACTTTAGACAATAGTCAAGGTAGTGAAATGAATACATATACATATATGTATGTATATATTGAAAACAATAATTGACTTAGAAACTCTTTTCATTGTTTCTAAGCTGTCCAATTATCTGAGGCTTCTTCATGCATAACTATTTAAAGTCTAATCTCACCACTCTCTCAGTTAAGGGAAGCTCAATATAGGAATATGTGATACTGATATTGTTTTGTCCTCTAAAATATCATTTTGACTGTTTCAGTAAACTTTGATTATTTTATATTGGCTATGCAGCATTTATTCTTTATAATTAAAAATTCCTTAATTTTAATTAATTATCACATTCTTCTTACCACGCCTTCACTGAAAATCTATGCTATCTTTTCATATTCCAGGAATTGTCTGTTTCTTTTTCTATTTTATTAGACTTCATGAAGGAGTCAAAGATTTGATTGAGTACAAAAATATTTAAGTCTTTAGTAAAAGAAAATACATATTGTGATATTAAATATAATGTACAGTTTACAGTCTTCCCAAGTAATCAGAAAATTAGTAGAACAAACAATAGAAATCATTGAATATGAAAGTGATATTTTTATTATATAAGCACAAGATTATTTACATTTTTATTGGGCTTTTGTATGTATTCAGTTGAGATTCTCTTGTCCAAAGCATTAAACTGCATAGTTCAGCACAATGACAATTCAACAGATAAGTACTACTTTACATTCATGTGCCAGATATTTTTTTACTGAGATGTGAAAGTAATAAAATAAATAATCAAGACTATCATCAAAACCATTTACAATATAATGGTGACAATGTGTAAACTGAAGGCAGAGGTATAAGGAAATCATTCATTGAAATTTAAATGTATTTTTGAATCTCAGATTCAAGGGCATCTAAGGATACTTGGGAGTCTTTTGTGGAAAACTATCAAGGATACAGTTTCAGCAGAAAGAGATAATTTAAATTGCTTGAGATGAGAGGGAAATGAGCACAGACAAATATGCAGTGGTAAAATTCAGACAATGCCTCAGTAAAACAGTGGAGAAGCAAATGCATAAAACACAGTGTCATGCAATGCAAAGGGAAAAATAAAATTTTAAGAGCTAGAAACTTAGGACCAGAATTTGCCCAATCTTTACATATGACTGTTGCTGACTTAAAGTTATAACCTACCAAGATGAAGTGACTTTCTAAAATCATGTGATCTGTTTGAGATTGGACTGGAAATAAAATCTATTTCTCTCATTTTATCCTAGTACTGTTTTTATGTATGACATTCAATTAAATTGACTCAAAAAGTACCACTTTATTATATTTTGCATATTAGATTTTTGAAAATATTTTGGAATCAGCAACTAAGTATCTAGAACTAGATTATATATACTCAAAAATTAAATATTATAACTTAATTTCATTTTACAATATATTTATCCCTTCTTTCTATATTATCTGATCCAATAATCAAATTTAACTCTCATGTTTCCCTGTTTGATTTTAGTATTTGTTGCCTTAGAAAAAAACAGCTATATTGAGATATACATGATCATAATTTATGTAAAATCAGTTGATGGAGGGGTCTTGGATAGTTTCCCATTTTTCACCCCACCCTCAATTTTCTCTTGCACCTACATCAAACATCATTATATACTCTGAGAATGAATTATCCTCAGATAGAAGGAAGTATCTAAAAGAGTTCAAATTTTGTTCAAGTACCTTCAAGGTAATAAAATACCTTGAGATATGCAGGACCTGTCAGGGTTAGAACCCATTTCCTCAAGATGTAGGTCATACTTCAAAGCTTTCCCTAGTGATGTTTCTCTTAGTTGTTGATGCCAGCAGAAGCAGTTGCTCTGACTTTCAGTGCCAGTGAGGCGCAGTTGCTTGAGCCTACATCGATTATGAGAAGCTTTCTGAGCCTCTGGGGACTGGGCTCATCATGAATTCTGGACTTTTCTCATACTCTGTTGCCTATTTGAAAGTAATGAGTTCATGCAAGTTGGAGCATATACTTGGGTTCTGTCTCACCGGACTCAGACAAATGATAAAAAGGATGTACATCAGCTGATAAGAATATAAACCTATTTAATATAATATGCTGAAGAATGTAAATCTACACTGTCTGTCAATGAACATCATCTCAATTTAATAATGTTGGATAGGCAAAAGGATCAGGGGCAAGTAATTGGCAGTTGGATAATTGTTCCATAGTCTTCTCAAAGTTTTTCTTCAACTTCAATTCATGTTTGGCAATAACTAGGTTAAAACATACTTCTTGAACTCATCTTATAAATCATTTAATTTGAATTTTACATTCAAGAGCATCTGAGGATACTTGGGAGTCTTTTGTGGAAAACTATCAAGGATGCAATTTCACTAAAGAGGGATAATTCGAATTGCCTGAGATAATCATTATATGTGGACGTGAAATCATCACAACATTTCCTTCAATAGTTGTCAATTTTACTAATAATAGATCTAGGATAATGACTGGCCTACCTGTATCCAGAATACACAAAATATCTATAATTTAAAAAATTAACATTTCTTTTCCTGTCATCAAAACCTTATAGAAAGTAGTAAGCAGAAATTGAAACTACAATATAAAATAATAAGTTTGACTATGAATTAGTATATTCATTAGAATTTTTAAAATGACCGATCAAATAAGCAGTTGGTCTTTGATGAAAGTATAGTTTATTTTAGAAATATAGCTTTATTTACTTAACATTCATTAAGATCAGGGATATATTTTTGAAAGAATGAACCAACAAAGGAAAACTTAAATAAATGTTTGATAAGAAGAGAAGAAAGTTTCTTGTGGCTTTTCTATCTGAGAAATATATTTCATGTCATTGACCCACATTTTTCTAAAGCATATATGCATTCCATACACAAGAAGAACCTGAGAAGTCCTCTGATAGACCTAAAGAGCCAGTACTGCATGTGCACCCCACTATTGACTAGAGCAGAGTATCCACTTACAAACACACATCATGAACACTGTTCTTTTTTATACAAAATATATAAATATATTTTTATTTTATTTTATATATATAAAAATGTAAATAAATATATAAATATATCATTATTAGTTGTAAATATAGTCAATAATTTTAAATACAATAAAAATTGTGTTATTCTTGCTCCTACTCTGGCATGTATCACAGCAGAAGATTCAATGATGCCTGTATTATATTAGAAACAAAAAATGGAAAAGGACAATTTCAGACAGTGTTGATATTTTAAGCCTAAACAAAGTATATCTGTACTTGATAAAACAGATATGCTGCAGATTAAAGGGAACAGACTGGCTTTTCATTGTAATTCATTGTAATTCAATTTCTTTATTTTCCATAAAGCAATACAACAATCACAGGGATGACAGAGATAGACTATGTTGTCGAAACTATAGCCCTGCAAGAAAATACGGGTTCTGACAATAAAAGTTAGTTAGCATGCATTTATTTATATGGTCCCTTAATTAACAAGGCACAAGCTATATATGTGTCTCTTCTAAGCCTTATAACAACAGTGTGGTTTGGTGAAAGATAAAAGAATTACGTATTTGTAGGATATTGTGCTATAAGATTGAAATCTCTTCTCAATATTATTTTCAATAAATTACGATGGAAAATATAAATATATTATATTAACCAACATAAAGGAAGTGTGGACCATATACACTTAAAAATTATAAATTTATATGTGAATTAGGCAGTTAGTATTAAAATGTTGATACATCTCTTATTAATTAAACTGCTATAACTATGGAATATATAATTCTCATAACTTTTCCTTTAATATTCTGCAACATTGTTGAAAACTATTGATTTATTCAACTATTTGCTATCTATAGCAACATCTATATTCATTTCCTTGGTTAATTTTTATCCTGTGCTGGAGCGCAAACTAAAATTTGTACATAATATGTAGGTGCTACATAACTGACTTACACCACTAGTCTCTTATCGACTTTGACTGGACTTTAAACAGTTCATTACTTAACTGTATGTAATACATGTGATTTTATCTAATGGATATGCTCCTTTAAGCTTAATGATTTTGCTGCTATAGCAAAAGATGTGTCTAATGCTTTTAGCTTAGACTTTTCTTAAATCATTCTTGTCTGTTCCATGCTCTTTTTTTTTGTTGATAGACTGACATTTTTAAAGTGTCTTGATTCAGAATGCACATACGAGAAGTTCATTAACAATTATAGAACTTTATATATTAATATGATACAAATCTAGGATGTTAAAAAATTCATCAGACATATCATGCTGCCAGGAGCCCAATGGGCCTGATCATGGTTATTCCAGGTCTCTAATATTTCTGTTCTGCTTTTACAGAAGAAAATCATTATATTTACTTGCAAAACTTACTTTAGTTGGGTTACATTAAGTAGAGTCACAAAATATTTTGGCTGGTTATTTGCTATTTGTACTCAATATTATGTTTGTGCAGTATAGTATTATGCTTGTATATATTATTAGTATCAGTTTTATGAAATAAAATATACTTAATTATTTACCTCTTCAAATTATATAACTCTTGAAAATATTTATAGATTGAAGCTTATATAATACAAGTATCTATGCTAAAATAGATATGTTTTCTGTTGCATAAATTTATGCAATTGTATGACCATTTTCTTTTAAAAGTTGAATATATAAACTAAATATTTAAAAGGTGAATACTTAGACCCATCAAAGGTGATTTGGAAATAATCTGTTTTATTTGTATATAGCTCATTGGAAAGTATAGTTACAATTGCTAAACAGTGGAGAGAAAAGGTGTGTTAAAACATCTTCTACTTGCACAGCATTGCAATAAGGAAAAACAAATCTCAAATAAGTAATCCAGACATGACTGAAAAGACTTCTTTAATGTGTGTAGGTATTAAATTTTGAGATATTGATGATTAAGTCTACATATTGTAACAGTACTTTTTCATCAGGGCAACCAGTCTGCAAATAATGACAGAGAGACTTTTATTATTAATTATGAAAGCCCAGCCTTGTTTTGAACTATTTTTTATAACTATAATTAATAGACATTTTTAATCTGTGTTTTTAGACGTGGCTTGTTACCTCATCTCTGTCCTGCCTATCCTCATTATTCCCTGTCTGTCTGGCTATTCCTCACCTCTCTTCTTCCCAGAGTTATCTCTCTCCCTGGAAAGTCTGCCCGTTCTCTCCTGCATAGCTATTAGCTATCTGCATCTTTCTTAAACCAATCATAGTAACACATCTTCTCATAAGATAATGAGCTATTTTGCAACATTATATACTTCTTTCCATTCATCATACCCAAGTATTACTATTCTTTTCATTTCTACATAAAATTTGAATATATTTTTATATGTATATTGAATATATAGATTTTAATATTATAATATTTAATATGGAGATCAACTTGAAAATACTTGATTTATTTAAATGAGTCATCAAATTTATAACACTATGATGTGTTTCAAATTTGATTTTATAAAATCACAGTAAAATCTCAAATATTTCCTAGAGATAGCTTATATATTTATATTTGAGTTTATGCTAAGGTACTTCTTGATTCATAATTTTGTGAACTGTTTAATTAAATTCTATGCTATTCTTTCATCAGTGTGCATTTTGGCCTTGAAAAAGTATTATTTTAAGTATAATGTGAATGCCTGAAGTACTGGTTCTTTGCAATTTCTGAAGATGTTATTGTCATATATTAAAAGTCAGGTTTATTATTCCTCAGTCTTTGGTAATAGCTTATTGACTTAAAGACAATTTGTGTTGATAAATTTAGACAGTTTACTATTAATATTTAAATTTGTGCTGTAAATTTGCTCAGTTTTAGTTTATTACTTCTTAAGTCCTTAGATGACCTAATTTAAAATCATAATTCTTCTTATCACTGTCTTCATCCTTATGAGGATCCTCTTACCTTTGACTTCTCTTTTAATTTTAGCTATGGTATGTTAGTCTTCTAACATGCTTAGAATGCCTTCATTTCCACATTTAGTGACATTGCAAATTGCAATTAAAAGTAACTGAATTTATATACAGTGTAGTCTTCCTAAGAACTTTAATTAAATCTATTTTTTCAGGTAATTAGCCTAATACATAAGCACATTTTAAACAATATGAGGGTAAGAAATTGGAAATGAAGCCTTGGTTTTGTGATAAAATATCTGTTTCTAGTACCTACAGATTTCTAGTGTTCACTAAAATTTAAAATGTTATCAGAAAACCATCTGTATAAAACATAAATCTACTTTAGTTCATCTAGCTACATCAATAGAAAAAGAAAGAAAGGAAACATACCTTATGAATAAAAATAATACATATTTCATGGCTGTTCTCAGCAAACTTGCTCTAATATCAATAAGGAACATTTCACAGGTACTTGCATTACCATTCCTAATTAAGATAATGTTATGAATTTTACTGTAATATTAACTCTAGCCTGTGCTTGCTGATATATCATTTATTCCCTGCCCCAGAAAAGATTATCTCAATATTGATAGTAGTATATCAGAACCTGACAAATGGGATAAGTTGAAAACTGCCTTCTTAACATTTTGAATGCACATAGTTATGTACATGCCCATAGCTATGCAATATAATGCTTCATTTTTTGCTATTGAGTTCTCAGTTTGCAAAATAGAAACCACAGTTAGAATTACGTAATGAAGCATTTCACCCCCTTGAGCAGGAAATCACATGCCTTATTTTTTTTTCTCCCCTCATGATTTTATATTCAAAGAAGAGAAGCAAAACAACTATTAGAAATTAGCCAGTTACAAACAGGATGCTGGAACTCATCATTTCATGTCTTTACTTCAAGTTGTCTTGATATTTATTTTAAAAACATATTTTGACATAAAAAAGTCATTTTCTGCAGGTTCATAAGATTTTCATTCTCAAAAATTTAATAGAAGCAAAGCTAAACATCTAAACCTCCTTTTTTCTTAAGTAGCAGGCTGCTGGTGATATATAATAATGCTTTGTTTTTCATCAACTTTTGATACAGATAGACATATGACAGGTAGATACATGATGATGATGATGATAGATAGATAGATAGATAGATAGGTAGATAGATAGATAGATAGATAGATAGATAGATAGATAGATAGATAGATAGATGCTAAGTAGAGAGATAATAGATTGCCTATAGATAGATAACAGATTACAATCATACATAAATCGGTGATGATAGACAGCTATTAGATAGATAGATGATCTCAACCATGATCTTTAGAAAAACATTTTAAAATAGTGATTCTTGTAATCATTCCAAATTCTCATTACTTAAAACTCTTATATTCAAACGGAATAACAATTTTATTTATTAAAATAATTTTAACTGAAATTAGATTGTTTTCTCCTACAATGCATATTGACCACACATTCTCTTCTCTCCATTCTTAGTTCCCTCCAGTTTTCCTCTCCCCCAGACACACTCTCTCTCTGTTTCTTGTCAGAAAAAGGCAGGCCTCTAAAAGATAAGAACCAAAACCCAACAAAATAAGACACAGCAAGAGAAAGCAAAAGCCATCATATCAAGGCTGGAAAAGGCAACACAGCAGGAGGAAAAAAGTCCCAAGAACGTGCAAAAGAGTCAGAGACACACCAGCTCAAACTCTTAGGAGTCCCACAAACACCAAACTAACGGTTGGGACACATCTCACAAGGGCCTGTTGCAAATGCATGCAGGCCCTGTACTTGTTACCCAGTCTCTGTGAGCCCAAGTGAGTCCTGCTTAGTTGATTCAGTGGGTCATGTTCTCCTGGTGTCCTGCATCCTCTCAGCCTCCTACAATCATCCTTTCCCCCTCTTCTTTAGGGCTCCCTGAACTCTGAGGGGAAGAACCCAATGGATATCACCAACTTAGACTTTCTTTCAGCCTAATGTCTGGTTGGGGGCCTTAACTTCTATTCCAATCTGCTGCTACAGGAAGCTTCTCTGATGATGACAGGGCAAGGTATCAATCTATGAGTATAACAGAATATCATTAAGTATTATTTTATATATTATATATGTGTGTAATATATACATTTCATTGATTATAATATATTATATTATATACACTATACATACTCAATATAATATATTATATGTATATATACTAATGCAAATATTTCATGTCTGTAATGGCTTAGTTTTTGAGATGCTATTTATATATTAACCTCTTCTATGATATATTTTTGGGAATTTAATAGAATATATCTTATTAACATTTTATTGGATTATATTTATATATTATTGTTTTTGAGTATTTCCCCTAAATTCAGTTCTGGATCACCAGTTCTTTCCTGCATCTGTTCATTTGGATAAAAGAGATCAATGTCCTCCTATAACATACCACCAGAAAGCACAATATAACTTCTAACTTTCCTGTTTCTCCAATACTCTATTAATATTTGCTTAAATTTTTTCATTAGTTGTTATATGTGCATATGTGAAGCTCAACGTTAAATCTCTCTCTCAGTCTTTCTCTGTGTGTATGAGTGTGTGTGATAGTGTCTTAAAGTTTAGTCCAGGCTGATCTTGAATTCAGTGTCTTCTTACCTAAACTCTGAATACGAGTGTTTCAAAAATTTGGTCCCATATCTGGCACAAATCAGTTTTTAAAGGAAATTGCTACCTAAGTTTTTCTCATAAAGCATGCTACTTTAAAGCTTGGTGTCATTTTTTCCCCTAAATAACATAACCTGAGCATCTCTCAAGTATACAGTCTGGCTCTGGAGACACGGTCTTTTAAAAACACAATTATTTTTACAGTGTTTGGGAGAAAAATGAAAGAGTACTAAAGAAACAACACAGATGATTGAAATTGTTGGATATGGGCAAGACCACAAGACAAGCATTTATTATTTATTTGCTCAGGAGTGATCATAAGAATTAAGATCATTTAAGAATTAGGTTATACTCAACAAGCATAAACAGGAATTGACCCCTCTCTCCCAAACATCATGAAGTGTTTGATACAATTAAGACATCACAAGGTAAGATCTGCTGTTTTGTGAGTTTGTTATCTCTTGCTCTTCCTTAAGGAATTGCTGTAGACATACTCAAGCTACATACCTGTACTTGGTAGTTCTAAAGTAAAGATTTTGTAGCTTTATTAGTACTGCATTGATTAATATTTGCTCAAAGTCCTTTGTGCAAAATTTTGCATCTATGTATATTTTCTCTCTTTAGTAAATTCTAGAGCCGTAATAAGAAACTAAATAAAAGCAGAAATTAAATTTTGAGATCATTTACAAGTCATTGCTAAATTGCATTTTTTTCTGAGAGATTGTGAAATTATTCTATCTTTACGATTATGGGTCTTAACAATATAACTTTTGATGACAGAAACATGAAAGCTTCCTATATCTCCACAGAGAGCTTATGTATTATATGCTGTACAGTTAAAGAAACACAGTTGGAAGACGTTATAGCTAAATTTATGCACTCTAAGGAGAATTTCACAGTTTATTTCTCTGAGTTTCAAAGACTACATTTTTTTCCCCAATTCCTGGTGTGCATGATCAGGGAAAAGCACCAATAATAATAGAGGCATTTGAACTGCTGCAAATTTTGAAGTGCAAACTCTTGCCAACAAACACCAGCTGTACTGTGATCTTTTACTGCTGTCTCATTTTCCTATTCAACAGCTTCATTCTTCCTCTCTATCCTAGCTTCGATGTGTGTAGTGAGAATTTCAGATCTTAGTACATAATTTTGAGTGCCTGAAAAATCATACAGTTGCTATGATAAGGAAATTTTAGATAAGCAACAATAAAGAGGAGGAAAAAAGTGCTCTTGGCATCAGTTTAATTGCTTCCATTTTCAAAGCATAGACAGGGATCCTATTTGCATCAAATCTGTTAGAACAATGATCATTCTGCCAGACAGCATAAAATGGTTTTGCAAAGTATCTCCATAAGGTGGCGCTGCAGAACTAGGACCACAAATCTTTGATATATCTTTCACGAAATTTAAAGTAAAACAACAAAAACAATACATGAAAGAGAAATAAGCTTTTTTTTTTTTAATTTCAAAGCTAAGCATTGGAAAGGTTAAATAAGCTATAGAATTTAAGATCTTTAAAGTAACATGACCAATTTCCGGCTGTGCCTTATATATTTTCATCTTATGGTGACACATTTACATTTGAGAGGAAATTTATGTCGTTTAGCATTACTACAAGGATGCTTGCAAATTTATTCCTGGAAATATTTTAGATTAGATAAAACATGCATTTTAGAATCTTGAAGTCTGAAAACAGTTTATTCAGGATACCACTTTATCATTGAAACTGCAAAGGAGAGAGGTAACTAAATTCTTCAATGCAGTGTGAGCATGCAGGCTCACAAAACAAATGGGAAACCGTTGGCAGAGGACACAGCTTTCTGCCCTCATGGAACTTTATATCCTGTCACTCATTATTCTAGTTCTCTAGACTTTAAATCTTTGGGCTATGAATTTCAGTACATCAAAATGATTCTGTTTCTGCTTTCACTTAAGGATCTGTCATAGTTCATGTACTGCCTCACACAGTGCTTGTCAAGTGTGTGCATTCGGCTGAGGATAGCACCTTTAAAGAGGCCATCCTGTCCTCCCCCTCATTCCATAATCAAATCCATAATCCTACAGACACTAAACAAAAGTAAATGACTAGCAAGCAGGGAGTTTTATGATCATGAGTTTTCAAGCCTACATTAAAGATGTAAAGTTGGTGGATCAGTCATGAAATAATTTGTTCTTTATTATTAGGATTTTTTTCTCATAACTATACAGAAAATATAGTGGGATACACAACTTGAACCCAATATTAATCATACAATCATTCTTCCAAGTCGTGTACTCGGCACACAAAAAGAACAGGAGAAATGTATTTTCAATCTTCTGAACTTACACATGTCACAAGCAGTTGTCTCCCTTTCTGCTCAAGCATACCCAGAATCACCTCATGATTGTCAGCCACAGGGCCACCAACAAACGTGACTCCTCGATGGCAAGACTGACGTAGTATAAGCCAAATGTGTCTCTTTTCTTTAAAAGTTTTTATCATAGAATTTTTATGTTATTGGCCACAGAGGAGGGATTCAGAAAGCAAAGAAAATAATATGGAACAGATAAGAGACTATTAAGCATGAGAAGAAAAATATATGACAGAGGATTATGTTAGAGCTGCATGATTTTCTGCTTGATATTATTCTAAGCCAACCTAGCAAATATCTTTAGGGTCTCTTAAAAACCTCTGTTACCCTTGAGGAAGAGAGCATGTATGATAAAAAAAATGGACAACATTCTCAGAGAACTGATATAAAATTTGAATTAAAAGATACCTTTGCACCACCCAAGTTTTCAGGAAAAGTGATCATGATGGTCCATGGGTAAGGGCCAGTCATGACGTTATAAAGGAGAAAAGATACCATTTCCTCACACTTTTAAACCCTTTTTATGAAAGGTTTGCACACTTTTCAACCTTCATCATGCTATGACTTATATGATTGTGCTCAAAGCAATGTGCAATAATGCTATACTCTTTGGAAAATATCTGGATGTATTTCAAACCATAATATACTGATGAATAAAGCACTGAACCATAGAACCAAAGGGGAATAAAACCAGATATTCTGGTGGTCTATTTGCTTAATCCTTAGGTTCAGTTCAAGCAAGTAAGTTCAAGCAGAGGGCTCTCGAGATTCAAATTCTACATAGTGAAATTCTGCTTGAAAGCAAACAAATAGAAGATAAAACAAAATGAAAATTTATGTTTCTTAAACTTTTTATAGAATTTGATGATTCAATTTAAAAAGATTTTATGATCTTTATTTTTTAGCTATTTAATAAAATATTTATTTGCTAGTAATTTTCTATAAGCATATTCAAGTCATATTTTTTCTATTTTGTAGCTGTTTAGGTTCCTATATAAATTTTACCACTTGTTTGCAAAATTGGTGTAGTGAGTTACTTTTAATTTTTATGTTTTCAAATATAAATTTAATTATTTGACCTTTATATTATACCTATTTATCATGCAAAATGATGGTTTTAAATATATATTTACTTATATATTGTGACATGGCTAAGTTAAGCTGATCGTCATTTTAAATTCTTAAGAGTCATAAAATGAATGTCTATGGAAACCAGAGAACTTCCACAGGCACTTGCATACACACCATCACACACACACATAAAAATAAAACAAAACTTTATAAAACAAAGACATATTTACATCTTATGTTCATTTTTGCCTTAAAATTGACTACTAGATGCTTGATAAGGGTGGTAGGAACCAAACTTTGATTCTCTGGAATAGCATCCACGATTGTAATTGCTGAGTCACCTCTCTAGCCCCAGGAATGTCTTTAATATAATTGCTTCATAATATATGACCAGATGTAGGGTTTTTAATTAATGAATTATATTATTTGCCACAGTAGCTTTACTAATTTCAAATTTCTTTTCTGACAGTTATTGAAAGAAATATTGAAGAGAATGTTAATAGTTTAAAAATATTGACTTCGATGCATTTTAAGAGTTAGTATTGTTAAAATATCTAATCTGCTCAAAGCAATATGGAGAATAAAATACATGTCCTACCAAATTTTTCAGTGACTTTTTTCAATGATGTATAAAATAAATCCCATATAAATTGCATGATACAATAAAGAGAAGATCAACTTTTAGTAAAGACAAAACCAGAAATATATCAATACATGATCTAAACACATTCTATAGAGACACAGGAATTAAAGTAGCATGGTGCCTACATAAAAAAACACATACATATTAATATAAAATATTACTAAAAATATCTACACTCTTATGGCTAATCAACAAAGATTATGCTTCTAATAAATGATGGCGAGAAATTGCCAACTACATACAGAAATAGAAAACGAGATTTTCATCTTTTCTAAGTTAAAGCATAACTTTGTAAAGGAAATATAATGTGGTTTGAAGATGCTCTGGGCAATGATCTTTCAGATATCACCTCCATAAAAAAGACATGGAAGCAAAAAGGTATAAGTAGAATTACTTCAAACTCTACTTTTAGAAATTGTACATCAATAATATTTAATAATATTAACTATTTTAATGGCTACAAAAACCAAATAATTTAGATGAAAAATGAGAGAAGCACTATGGAAAACAGTGTCGGTTCCTCAGGAAACTGGGAATACAGATATCAGATAATCCAGCTATACCACCCTGTGTTGCAAGAGGGGCGGCTTGTTCTTCCCGACTGCCTGGCTAGCTTAGACCTGAAATAACCACACAGAAAATATATTAATTAAATCACTGCTTGGCCCATTAGCCCTAGCTTTTGGACTAACCCGTACATCTTAATTTAACCCATCTCCATTAATCTGTTTATAACCACAAGGTCGTGGCTTACCAGCAAAGTTTCAGCGCATCTGTCTCCAGCAGTGCCTCCATGGCTTCTCTCTGACTCTGCCTTGCTTTCTCCCAGCATACAGCCTTGATATTATTTTTCTTTACTCCTTTTAATCTATGACTGTCTGTACTTTGTCTCTTTAAAGTCTTTTTTTCTTTTTCAACTCTCTATAATCTTTTTCTTCTCTTTCCCAAGTCTACGTATATTTATCCAACACTGTGACCCATTTAGGGTTCTTTTTTATCTGAATCTGTCCTTATTGCATTATCTGTAATTCTCTACTAACTTGAAGAGCTTTTAAAATGGTAAGCAGCTTGGTTGCAGCTGCTCTGGATGCTGGCTCCACCTCTCTCCTCTTTTAAGATGGTGAAAGCATCACGACTGTCAGCTCTGGGGACATCAGGCAGGAGCCATGCTCAGCACTCCAACCCTGAAAATGAGTGTGCAGCACATAAACCCTTTTAATCTGAGTAACAGCCGAATCTTCCACAGAGAGCACTGTGTAGCCTGGAAACATCTCTGTGTATGGTGGCAGGAATCCACCATACTCTCTCGCCTGTGCAAGCCTAGTAGACCTGATCCCACTGCCTGCCCAAGCAGGGAGTGCAGAGCCACGGGCATGGTCTCAGCGACTTTCCTTCCAAACCGGAGTGGTCACACAAACACCCAAGCCCACAAATGCCATTCAATTGCTCCATAACCAGTGTTCGCACTGGAAACATGGCTTAGCAAGGCAAGTTTCTAAAATGGCTTGGCTTTTTTTTCTGCCATGGCTGAGTCAGGAAAACCTCTCTTAACAGAGCAGCAGCAAGCCTTTAGCTGAAAAAAAATGCAGCAGCTAAACTTTGCTTTTTGTGTCTAGAATTCCTTTTCAAGCCCTCTTAGGTTTTACATGAATTTAGTGCACCATGTTGGTACAAATCTGTTGCAGGAGGGGCCGCTTGTTCTTCCCGCCTCCCAGCTAGCTTAGACCCACAAATAACCACACAGAAATTATATTAATAAAATCACAGCTTGGCCCATTAGCTCTAGCTTCTTATTGACTAACTCTTACATATTAATTTAACCCATTTCTATTAATCTGTATATCACTATGAGGTCGTGGCCTACCAGGAAAGTTTCAGCATGTCTGACTCTGACGGATCCTTGGCTTCTCCTTGACTCCTCCTTCCTTCTCCCAGCATTCAGTCCAGTTTTCCCTGACTACCTAAGTTCTGCCCTATCAATAGGCCAAGGTAGATTCTTTATTCATTAACCAATAAAGCAACACATAGACAGAAGGAACTCCCACACGCACCCTGGGTATATATTCAAAGGACTCTACATCGTATTACAGAGAAACTTTTTTTTTTCCATGTTCATTCTCTATTCAGAATAGCAAGGAACTGGAAACAGCCTTGATATTCATCAAGGCATATTTTTACAATGGAATATTATTTAGCTGTTAATCAAAGAAAATTATAAAATCTAAGATAAATGGATAGAGTAAAAAAAATCATCCTATGTGAGACAACTCACACCCCAAAGATAAATATTGTGTATTTTCCCTTATATGTGGATATGTGGATATTAGCTCTTAACTGTAGGGCATGCAATAATCTCTATAACCACAAAGGTTAAAATTACGTAAGGGACTAGTGGAGAGGGAAAATCTCCTAAGGAAGGGGAAATAATGACAGAGAGAAAAGCCTCAACTACACATATTTCACCACCAAGCAAAACATCTGGTAGCAGGAATAGATTAGTTGTTGGCTGAAAATTCCCAGGGGAAACTACTAAAAATCTTGGGCTATTGCCAAGGCTATTGGTTGCTCTACACAAACTGATGGTACCCTATTGCCGAATACAACACTTACATATCTTATTATACACAATGAAGTTAAGCTGATGCCTAACTAGAGCCTTCAGCTTTAATAACTAGTGTTCATGGTACTGAAAAATACTCTGCACACTACCAGAGGAGAAAGGTAGCCACCAACCTAGCTACAAATCCTGTAGTAAAGTAGTAAAGTATGGTGACTCACCTGCCTGGTAAGCTAGTGCAATAGTGACACAAACATTGTAGGAGTAACTGACCTTATTCATATTGAATTTAAGGCCCACTTCATGGGATGGAACCCATGCAAGGCACTGTTCAGGTGGCCAAGACCCGAGACAAGATATGACATGGACTTAGGGGAAAATAAATATTATTGTTCTGCTAAAGGCACATAACAATAAAATGATTACAATATAATCCTCTATGTCATAAATGGTCATCATCAGAGAAATTTCCTCTTGTAGTTGATGGAAAAAAATATTAAGACCCAAATTTTGATCATATAAAGTGATCAAGTGATTTTGGAACACTCATTCTGAAATGTGATTCCTACTCAAGCCCATTTCCTCAGGGCTCAGGGAGTTGTATCGAAGAGGAAGAATGACTCTTGGAGCCAGAGAGAATGCATGACTCAAATGAAATAGAATATTCCGCACATAATAAATAACAACACTGAAGTACATATAATCTTATTATTATGGTGGCAGCATTCACAAAGCTTGCTCATGTTCAAGCCAGATAAGGTCTCAGCGGAGAGAGACTCCCATCTCCATCCAAGAATCTATCTTCAATTGATATTCATTGCAAGAGAAAAATAAGTTCTCTTCAATGTAGTCTCACTGGGCATATTAACCACATTTATGGGTAGACCCCATACCCAACAATAGATGACTCATACAAGATGAGCTCAATGATATTTTGTAGACATTTGTTTCATATTGTTTAGATTGGACATTTTCCTGTTTGTTTGACTGGTCTTTTGCTTGTTTATATGGTTTTGATTTTTTTTAACTTATGATTGTGTGTTTGTTTGTTTGTGTATGTGTGTGCGTGCATGAGACAGAGAGAGAGAGAGAGACAGAGAGACAGAAGGAGAGAGTTTCTGTATCTGTTTCTTTCTTATTTTTTAAATTATGGTTTTCTTGTTTTTGCCTATTTCTAAAAAGAGAGAGAAAGATGGTATGGAACTGGTTGAGTGGAGAAGTGGAGAGGATCTTGGAGGAGTTATGGGAGGAGAAACTATAATTAGAATATATTGTATTACATTTTTAAATAAAAAAGAAATGAGCAAAGGACCTGAGTAAATATTTATCAAAAGTTAATGTAAGACCCTGACTGTTATGAAATGATCACCATTCCTTATATCATGGAGAGGCAAATTATAACCACAGGATGATATCATCTCTCCCTTGTTGAACTTAATCAGGATGGAAAGTTAAAGTTCTGTACAGTGTCAAGTACTGTGAGGCTTTATCCTCTCTTTGAAACCATTGGAATTAGAACTTCTCCTTTCATTTATGAAATTAAGAATAGCTAGGTTCATTTCTTTCATGAAAATTATCTTGGATTCCTGGTAATCCACAAGGATGACCCCAGCTAAGACCTTAAGCAATAGAGAAGAGGGTGTCCGAACTGGACTTGCTCTGTAGTCAGACTGGTGATTATCTTAAATATCTTTGTCCAACAACAGATGGAAAATGAGGCAGAGACCCTCATTGGAGCACTGGACCAAGCTCCCAAGGTCCAGTTGAAGAGTGGAAGGAATGATAATATGAGCAAAGAGGTCAAGAACATGAAGGGTTCATCCACTGAAACAGTTTACCTGAGCTAATGAGAGCTCACCAACTCTAGCCGAACTGGGAAGGAACAAACATAAGACCAAACTAGTCCCTCTGAATGTGGTTGACAGTTACATGGCTGGGGCAGACTGAGAGGCCACTGGCAGTGGCACAGGATTTATCTCTACTGCATGTACTGGCTTTTGACATCCTATTCTCTTTGGATGGATACCTGCTCATCCTAGGTGTAGTAGGGAGAGCCTTGGACCCTCCACAAAGCAATGTGCCTTACCCTCTCTGAAGATTGGATAGGGGTAGGGTGGGAGGGTAAGTGGAAGGAATGGGAGGAGGGGAGGGAGGGAGAATTTGGATGTGTATTTTTTATGAAAATCTAACCAAATTTTTAAAAAAGGAAAAATTTCTTATTTTCTTCATAGATTAGATAAATATCAACTCAAGGATAAAATAATTTTGCATATTGTATTTAGTCTCATTTTCTCAAAAAAATGACAAGTAGAATAAAGTATTCTGAATTTGCTTAATCTCTAAGAATTTTTAGGTGGCTCAAATGTACTTTTACTAGTAAATTATAAAATAAACTTACATTTCATATTGTATTTAACATTTTCTCCACTTGAGAAAAAATCAAATATAAAATTCCACATTTAATGAGATAAAGATTGAATTATAAAGTAATGTATGGAGACCTTTAAATAGAAGAGAAAAAGAATTAGGGAAAAACTGCCTAATAATTCATATCCAAGGCATTCAAATTTATACATCTTTATTTCTACTTCATATGTCCTTTTTTGCTTGAAAAATACACCTGCAAGTCTATCTTATTCATACTCTGTAACTCTAAGTAATATAATGCTATAGCACACTGATGGAAAATATTAAGAAAAACCTAGACTGCTAATTGCATGAGAAAAAAAGAACAACTAGAAATATGAGCTTAAGTCATCCATGCATGCAGCAGAGGTGAGGCCAATCAGTTGACAGGCCTCCAATTTCACACAACCGTGGCATATTCTCTGTTAAATCTAATGGAAGAAAGAACAAAGCAACCAGAAGCAATCTAACACAGTTCAACAAATGTCTGTTCAGTAGATGCCGGTTTCCTAGAAAATGCTAATAACAAGGCCACGTGTTGTTTTGGCAGAATCAGGAGTTAACACGATTATGTTCCCATGGGTCACCACATGTTGTTCTGGCCATCATCATTGTTTCCTGTAGAAATAAGATGCCTAAGGGTTACCACAGGCTGATAGACATAGCACGCCAAATTACACTCTGCATCACGCCATCTGCCAAGCCACAGTTTTTTGGGACACTGCAGCACAGCAGAAAAAAAGTCTTATTATTATAGACAGGTATTTCATGATCTATGATCTGGAATCATTTTTATGGAGCTGATGATTTTGTACACATGACAGGATGAGAGTGTCAATGGAATCCTAATCAGGGTAAATATTCAAAAGCCCAGGACTTCATAGCTCACTAAGTTTAACAGAAGGGAGTTTGGATTCATCTTGTAGCATTTGTTCTATTCTCAGTTTTAATTAGCATCAAGGAGTTTAATTAGAAAGATACCATATGAGAATATAGGGAATGGAATTGCTTAAAGGAATAAAAGACTTCTTTGGTCCAGATGCTTTGTGCTCCCCAATAATTTGAGAGATGTGGTCAAGAAGATACAATTAGAACCTAGGAAGCACAGATTCCAGATGGATACATGCATGTTTGCAGGCCTGCTCAACAAATACAGACATAAACAATAATCATTATTAAGCATGTTCATTAGCCAAAGGCTTTCCTCTGCCCACAGATTATGTTGGCATCTATGCTAAACAGGAAGACCACATGGATCCTCTCTCTCTCTCATTTGTACAGGTTTTTTCTTCATTTTATTCTCAGACTCACACTATAAAATATTTTGTGACATTGTTACCTGATTGCTGATATTTAATTTTTTTATTAATTTAATACATACTTTGTGCAAAATCCATATATGTGATGCCTGTAGTGAATGGTAAATGAAATATGGAGGAGGAAAGAAAAATAAAAATCTTCTCACAGGAAAAGAAAATTATTGAGACTGTGAAAATATCTAGGTACCTCATTTTGTATTCTGCCTTAAATAATGTACCAATAAAAGTCAGCTCTCCTTCAGAAACTGCTGACATACAGTATTGTTCAGTCAATATCTTCTTAAGCAAACAGAGCAAACCAGATACTAAGAATTTGTTATGCTCGCTCTAGTTTTGCTTATACAGAACCCGAAGAAAATGAAAGAAATCTCTTAGAGCCATTGAATACATACTTACATACATAACATATGTGTGTGTGTGTATATAATATATCCACAATTTATTGTTTTCAGGAATTTGGGTAAACATACATTCATACATATGTAAGAGTAGCTAAAGTAATGTGTAAAAGAGAGGGTTAAAGAAGAGCTCATTGACAAAACTAATTAAAACATTTAAGATCTGGTTTTACTATTGTCTGTGTCTTATTTTTATACATTACCTGCAGGGTGTATTCTGAATATTGTGTGAGCTGCTCAATTTCAGATCACTGAAATTTATTCTAGCAAGTCAAGTACTGTCGTGGATGAGCAAGAAGCTAATACAATTGCTTTGAAATAAAGTTTTCAAATGGAAAATTAAATGGATTTGCTTGGTGGTCTTTAGCCAGGTTGAAAGAGCTAAACCTGAAATGAATCCCTCATGGATTTCTAATATTTATAACTTATAAACTGAGGATTAAATTGTCCTCTGCAATAAAAGCTAGGAATTCAACATAACAGAATTTATTGCCCCTCGACATGTGCTTGCTGTTCAGTCCAACACTGACTTAGAGATGAATGTTAGTACCAATTTTGTAGAAATGGCATTACCGTAATCTATGTACATTTAATATTCTAGGCACTACTTGCATTAATTAGCTATTTTATTTCTATATGGAGGCTCACTTTTCTATGATGGCTTTATTAGGTGTGTAAACATCATCATGAAAACGTATCCATTTCATCAATAGATGATTCAGAATATCTTTTTTTCGTTTTTTTCTGGTGTAAATAGTGCTCTGAAATAGTAATAATTTTAGTAGTATTTTCATTTTACAAATAAAGCTATAATGTGATATTACTGAATTGCTGATATAAACTATTCTTTGTTCAAAAGGTTTTTAAATGTTGTTGGCTAATTTAAAGCTATGATTTTTTTGTTTACGTTCAAATAACAGTAACAAAACTCAACAAAGTATAGCAAAACAGACAGCTAGGAGACATACTTACGAGTAATATGCATTCAAAGAAACAAACTTCAGACTGAAGTGAGTATATCGCATCACAAGGGAAGAGTGTAAAAAAGGAAGACGTTATCAAAAGAAAGATGAAAACAGGCATGAGTGATGGTTTTCTAGTTCCATCTATTTACTTGCAAATTCTATAGCAGGTCCAAGTGATCTGATGGAGAAATCAGAAAAAAAAAATGGGGCGAGGTGGCTCTAATTATTGAGGCAGGAGGGCAAAATGACAATAAGCATCTCTAAAAAAAGTCATAATATTTATTATCATTCTATGAACTGACTGCCTAGAAATATATGTAGTACATTTAAGTCAGTGTATGAATATACAGATATAGTTTAAATTAAAATTTGTTATTTGAACTACTATGAGATCAAAAGATAATTTAGCAAAAGCTCCAACACCAGGCATGAAGAGCACATTCTTGAGTTGTTGGTCAGGGTGGTCCACAATACTCCCAAAGCATTACAGTATTTAGCTATTGGCCTTGTTTACCCCGTCAGAGATGTAAGCTAAGTACTCATTGTTGAAGGCACTATGCACTTTAGACATAGGTCCTAGAGTACCTTAAGCTGTCACTGATCTGAAAGCCTCTACTCTGAGGACTAGCTTTCAGGATATCAGATGCCACTTCGCAACTTTCTGAAGGACAGAAACAACCAACAGTTCTGCCAAGCTATGGCACCTTTTAACCGCAATAATAAGTAGCATGACACATGTACCTAAGAGGGCAGTAGTAGCATGCATAATTTGAAGCTTTATATTTGGACGTATGACCCTCGGAACATGAAGGAAATCATGTCTGATATTAGAAGCTTATCTAACTATACTGGGCTAGTGAATTCTCAGATCTTGGAGAAAAGAAAACGGCCACTTTACTAGACTAACATAATTCCTAACTACATTTTAAATACTTGTCCTTCTACCATAGGCAGGTGTTATCTTTACTCCTCATCAAGGAAACTTCTCTTTACAACAGACCACGACAGAAAACCAAACCAAACAGAATGCAGAGTTGTGGAGTTCAGTCTCAATGGATTTATCAGCAACACCACACTGTACCTAAGGGTCAGAGAAAATTTCAGAAGATGAAAGAGAAAGATTGTAAGAGACAGAAAATCAGAGTGATTGCTATGAGGCTGCATATCATAGGAATGTCAGAAGGTCAGCCCTTAAAGTCTCACCAGCATTATTATACAAAGATGAACTGAATAAGACATCAGCAACAGACAGGAGGCCTCAACACTATACAAAAAATTACAGGCAAGTAGGGACCAGTACAACAAATGCCCATGGTTAGCCCCCCCAAAGCTAAATGTATCATTATACAGACTGAGCCAGTTGTACTTACGTATTTAAGAACACACACACACACACACACACACACACACACACACACACACACACTTGAGAAAAGAGACTATTAATTAGAAAACAGCAAGAAGGAGTGTATAAATTCGGGTGTAGAGAGGAAAACAAAATAGAGACGATGCAAATGTATTATAATCTCATAAAATAAAAGAAATAACTGAAATAAGTAAAAGTGAAAAAAGTGAAGCTGACAATGCCATTACTAAAACAGAAAATGAACTGAAATACACTGCTTTAATATACAGGTCAGGGAAATGAAGCTTTCCTCCTAAAGAATAAGATGAGTTGGAAGTTTTACACATTAGTATGGGGAAAATCTCCATTAAATATAGAGGTGACATTAAAATGTAATGAGAAACTAACACATGTGTCAGCAGTCCCATTCCTGGGTGTAATTTAAAAGAAGTGGATGAAAGTATTTGAAAAGAATCTGTACTTCTCTGTCCATTTTAACATTATTAACAATAGTCAAGAGATAGAAATTAAGAAGTGCATCAATAAAAAAGAAGGTAAATTTAACACACACACACACACGTATTTCCCGTAACTCTGTGTGTGTATTTATATGAAATATTGTTTGTCCTGAAAAAGTGCTACCACTTTTGACAACACAGGTACAATTATATTCGATAAAATGTCAGTCAAAGAAAGAGAAAACACTGCATGATTCTATATAGTGAAACTCACTGACAGGACAATGATTTTTAGGAATGAAAGAAGATAGTGTTTAGGGGGAGATGCCATTTCAGTGATGCAAGACAAATTATAGAATATTATGCTTAGCACTATCTCTCTTGTTTAATGATGCTTTATTAGGCACTGAAAATATGTTTTGACTGACTTTTATATTAAAAGCTATTCACATTGCAATAAAGATATATAAGTGAATCAAATTTATCCAAGTATTGTGCAGATAACCTATTTATTAAGAAAGTAGGCACAGTAGTGCCATCTCTTGTTTTTGTTTTTGCAAATAAAATGAAATAATTATGCTACCCAGTTTCCTAGAAAATAGAAAATGGAAAAATATTAAATATTGAGAATACATATAATCTTAGTGTCGAATCAGGTTACAAGGTATTGCAAAAATCATGTTCCTTTTTAAAATTTCATCATTAAATGTTTCATAAATACGAAACCGGAAGATATATTCTTATCTGAAAAATGGGCTGAAAAAGAAAGAATAGAAAGGGAAAAAGCAACCCAGGTGTCAGTCTGCTCCTTACCAACAGTTCTTATAACAGGAATTTAATTTCTTTTATGGATAAGAAATTAAAGTGGCAAAAGTCAGAGTTTTTTGTTCTGATTGTCTCTTTTTTTTTTCTATTTAATCCTAAGCATGACAATGAAATAGGTCACTGAATAAAAGCAACACAATCAAGAAACTCCTGGAATGTCAACTTCATTGAAGAGAAGGTTTTAATGTGCTTAAGAGAGTGAAAATATCCAAAGACCACTGGAGGAGGTCAGAGCAGGGGAACATAAAATAAAACTAGACTTGGCCTGGGCTAGGAAAGCTGAGAGAGTAAGAGACAGTAGTAGACAGAGCAAGATACCAAGAGACAGCAGGGGCAGAAGGAAAAACCTTGCCAAGGATATCAGGGAGGAGGGAAGCCTGGGGAGATGAGACAGGCCAGGATGCTAGTATTGGGTGATTGGAGTGTATAAGTTAATACTTATGCATAGGGACTGCTCCATCCTGGAGGCCAGCAAAGGCTCTGATATGCAAACACTGGAAATCAATAGAGAACCACATGAACCTTCTGCTAGAGGCAAGAGAAATAATTGTTTTGGCAGATGGGAACCAGTTCCACACGTTTTTGAGGAATACTGGCTTTTACCTAACTGCCAGAAATTCTTCCATAATCCTATTTGGTATTCACAAGGTAATATTTGTTTCCTTAATGGAGTACCTTACTTTTTTAATGAGTACAAAATTTGACCCAAGAACCAATCAGTCAATGACTGATTTTGTATTAAGCTGACCATTGGATGTCAGGGAGAAAAAAAATCCCTACAATCTTTTAAGTCAAGTGAGAAAAGGAATGCAATCAGGAATTGTGCTGATCTCACCCATTTGAACATACAAAACTAAAACTGAATTATTTGCTAGCTACAACTGAGTTATCATCAACACATTTACTTGGGCTAATTCAAGTACATTCCAGTTTCTAGGTTTGCATGCTTAAAAAACAGTTGTCAAAATAGCTGTTGTGGTGATCTATTCAAAATTGAAATCGGATCTCATTTCGCTTCTGCTTTAACCTTTTTCTGAGACTTCTCAAAAGTTCTAAGTGTTGAACCTGATTTATGAAGCCCTGCATGACCTGGGGCTTTCAAACATCCAAGATCCTGCCTCCTCATTCTCTGTGCCTGTCAAGGTACTCAGTGTTTATATGGGTGGTGAGGGTGTCTAGCGCCTTCTGATGATGTCATCTTATTTATGCCCAACCCGTCTATTTTTACTGGAGGCTGTGATAGTAGCTTTCATTTATTGTTTCAAATCTTTGTCAGGCTTCCTGTCTTTCACAACTTATAGTCAAGCACAGTTCACCTAAATGTTACCTTTTTTTTTGTGTGTGTGTGTGTGTAAGCAGTCAGTATTCACTGTAATAATTAGAAACCTCTGAGACAAGGTAGTACCAGTGGTTTCTCTTCTCTCATCACCTCTTCTTTATCTTTCCCCTTCTATGGTGGCATCATAGAATAGAGCCTCATTGATAGAGAACTCTTTGTCTAACACATGAGTGACATTGAGAATATGGAACAGATTCTAGAATAAGAAACTTGCCTGACACTTCAGTCATCTTATTGTATATTAAATAAAATATTTAACATGAAAAGGAAAAGCATAAGGAATATATGTAGACTAAAATAGCTTCATACATTTTGTCTCAGTAATTCTTCAGAACAATGGCTGTGAATTGTTTTCATATGTCCTTAACTATTATGGGCTAGTTTTCTATCTTATGTCTTCTATAATCTTCACAACAATTGTCTGTACTGTACAAATATGACATATAAGCAAATATAATGAGCCATGTTTATACAACTGTGTGTGCTATAAAGCAGAATGTTTTAAACACTTCGGTTAATTAAAAGTGAGCTTGTTTTTGCTACTGTCAAGAGTTTCTACCTTTTCAAATTTGCTTGTTTTTTTATTGCAAAATTAGAAGAATGATATATTTAATGATATGTAATTTAATGAGAGCTAAGAATTTTATATAACATGACCAAGAATATCCTTAGTAAAATATTCTGTGATTTTATATATAAAGAAATCAGCAGTGTTAATAAATTTTATCTTTGGCTAATTTTGAATTAGACAAGTATTCTTTTAGAATTGGTTTTATTCACAGGAGTTTGTAAAAAATGAATACACAATACATCCAACTTTTTTCATTTTTCTTTTAAAAATAATTGGAGTTTTTACAAGTCAAATTTTTCTTATATATGCACAAGAAAATACCAAACACTGGAGAACATAAATGAAAAACTTTGGATATCTTATTGCCTGGGAAATTTTCTATATTTTGCTTTAAAGATTTCCCTAACATTTTGTCAATTTAAGCTTTGTTTTGGCTCATATGGAAAATGTGGCTCAACTATGTTTTGATATTGGAGATAGGGTTGCACCAGTCAAATCAAAGTCTACTATTTCTTGTTGATGAGTCTCTCAATTGCTTTAGGAGAAAGGAGTTGATAACTGATTTTAGCCATTGCTCCAGATCATCTGTTAGAAGATCATAGATTAGTCTCAGGTGATCTCAAGTAGCAAAGCAATATATTTTTGATGCTGCAAAGGAATAAATGTTCCAGTCTTTTTTGACTGTAGTGAAAAGACATTGCTTCCTTCTTACTGAATAACTACACACAAGGATGACAGAGAAACAAATTAATGAAAACAGATAACAGTTTCAGAGTGATCAAGAAACTGTTTCAGAAAAATTTGATTGATTATGTAAATAAAAACAGTAACAGACATGCCGTTAGCTTTCCAGGACACTTTCTTGTTTAGCCACTCTGAATATATTGATAATGTTAATCGAATGCCCTAGTAAGAAAAAAAATACATAAGACACTTTTGTGTATTGCTGTTTGTTGTAAGAGAGTGCAGGGTCTGTTCACCTCCAATTTCTGCTCAGATCACTTTAGGTTTGACGCTTTTAAGAAGAATCCTGTGGGAAATAACTTAGCTCTGTTCTAGGTACCTGAGGACAAGATGCCCCGGCAAATTTATCTTGGCTTCTATAAAATGACCTGCTTGTGTAAAGCTCCCCCTACAGTTGTCTTATCTTCTGTTATACTGCTTGCTTGTATCCAACCTTTACTGCAGCTGTTGATCAAAATAATAGGATGTAGGCTGAGCTATTAAATGTCACTTCCTCTAAATAGTCAAGGGTTCACCTGATTCTCAAATAACCCAGTCATATGGAATAAAGACTTTCCGTTGGCTAGAGATTGTGTCTGAAGGATCTTCTCTGGTGGGCTTGCCCTGACAGTAGTAAAACACTGGTCACCTTCTGTAGAGATTGCAGTGGAAGAAGACATTGAACAGTCGATGTCCTTCCACACTACTTGGCATCTAACAAGCACACACCATACCATATTCTCTTATAAACCACTGGTAGTAAAGGAGCGATCTATTACCATGCTTGTGAGGGAAGTAGGGTCGTTTAACCTAAGAATACTGTTCTCTCCATCCCCACAATTCCAGTAGAGGAAAGGAACCAATGACACTCCTTCCACATAACAGGCTACACTATAACTGTGTAAATACGTCAGTTTTTTTGATTTTTACCTCATGGTTATGCCTGTCAACATAACAATAAACTTTAGCATTTTAAGCAAAAATTTAGTGCAGCTAACTACAGGATGTTTTGACTCTTAGCAGACACATTGTAATCTTTTTTATTATTATTGATTTTTGTGAGCTGTACATTTTTTTCTGCTCCTCTCCCTGCCTCTCCCCTCCCCTTCAACCCTCTCCCAAGGTCCCCATGCTCCCAATTTACTCAGGAGACCTTGTTCTTTTTCTACTATCCATGGAGACTAGATATATGTATGTCCCTCTTAAGGTCCTCATTGCTGTCTAGGTTCTCTGGGATTTGTGATTTGTGATCTTTTTATCACTCTATGCTTTATGCCTGTAATGACAATCATTTGAAACGAAGTCAGTTAATCTCTTTTAGTTTACCCATTTTTCTACTTCAATATATGAAGGAAATTTTTCTATGAATCACTTAAGATACTGCTCCCAATCATGTGTTTGACTCTTTTAACTTGCCACAGAAGATAATTAAAGCACAGAAAAGGTTAAAGATGAAGTTATACTTTACAGCAGGCTTGGTAGTGCAAGTGTGTTGTTATCTTAGCATGTGGAAGGCTAAGGCAGAAAGGTTGACATGAGTATGATGCCATCATAGACTACATGTCAAGTTACCATGACAGGGCGGGATATATAGGAAAACCCTGTGCCAAAATGAAATAAATTATTATTAAAATAAGATTACATGCTAGAAGTACATGTCGGAAAGCAAGTGTTGTTTGGGCCTATCTTTAACAAAGATAATGCACAGACTGTCTGCAAGCCAAAGTCTAACAGTAAATACAGTTGTTTAGAGCAAATGGATATGGCTTGGACTGAAATGACAATGTAGACAGATAGGATAAACAATAAGTACATATTGTGAATTTACAAATCTCCAATCAAGTCTCTAAGACTTTTATCATGTAAATTTATAGCCAAAACCAAAAATATGTTTTTAGATTTTTGTGAGATCTTCGTATCCTGAAGTTGATAAGTTAGTTTAACGAAAACAAAACAAAACTTGTAACATCATATATGAAATCAGTTTTGAGAGAAGCACACATACACGAAGTGTAATTCCTCATGTCACAGTGATCACGGTTCACAATGTGGAGAGATAAACACAATTACAATGATTCATTCAGTGTTACTAATATAGATTATCTTTGCAGAATGCCCTAGGATTTATAACGACTTACAACAGAGCTGAAACTAAGCATGACTTGTTAAATACATAATGTTGTGATATTTTGTTTGTGTTCTGACAAATAAAGCTTGCCTGAAGATCAGAAGGTGGAGCTAGCCACCAGTTAACTATAGAGGTCTGTACAGACAGGAGACAGGAAGTGAAGTGATATGGCTGGGCAGAGCGAGGAAGTGAAAGGCAGGGTGCAGATATAAGCTTGGCCCTTTTTGGTCTGAGGAGTTGGAGAGGTAAGAGATGACTGTGGCTGGTGCTTTAATTCTCTGATCTTTCAGCTTTAACCCTGATATCGGACTCCAGGTTTTTAATATTAAGACTAATTATGATAACACATTACCTAAGTGCTCAGAAAAGCAACATAGAAGACACTACATAAATCAGTTAAAAGAGTCCATGCTCACATTGCAAAATAAATAAAAGTAAAGGCATACTAATGAAAATTGGGGCATGTCAATATTTCTCAGAAAAAAAAGATAATATGTATCAAATATTATTGAGAATTTTCAGTCTGGTATGTGTGAATATATTTTGTTCTTATAAAAACTAGAATTCTTTGGTTGATTCATATTAACAAATGGTTTAAAATTTTCATTAGACCTAATAAATGTCCAAATCAATATAATAATTTGAACTGATATGTAAACTACCTGAGGATGATGGGAGAGAATATATACCAAATAGATTTACTATGGAAATATATCAAACATGGTATATCTATATGTATGGGGTGTGTGTATATGTTTGTGTGTGTGTATGTGTATATGAGAGAGAGAAGACAGAGAGAGAGCAAGAGAGAGCAAATAAAGGAAAATAAGTCAGACCATGAATTTACAATAGAGTAAGTATTGGGGTATACATGGTAGGGGCTGGGGGAGGAAAAAGAAACATAAAGGTAATATCATTAAGATTTTTATCCCCTTTTTTATTTTCAAAAGAAAATGTACAGGTGACTGAAGAAAGACTGTTATCACATGAATCAAGAAATTGGGTAACCAAAAACATACTTGGAAAGGAAAATCAAGGACCAATGAAATGACAATGCTATGAATTGAACTAAAAATTTTAAAATTAAAGTTTTACAAATAAAATGAATTATAATAACTTAGTAAAGCTGTGAAGCTTTGACAAGTACAAAATGTGGAAGAGTGTCAAACATGAACTGATCTTGGAAAATGTTGAAAGCCTACAGTGAAAGAAGCATTTATATCCCTATTCTCTCCAAGACCTTTATCATAAAGGGGTGTTGAATTTTGTCAAATACTTTTTCAGCATCTAATGATATTATCATATGGTTTTTTCTTTCAGTTTATTTATATGATGGATTACATTGATAGATTTTCGTATGTTGAACCAGCCCTGCATCTCTGGGGTGAAGCCTACTTGATCATAATGGATGATCTTTTTGATGTGTTCTTGGATTCTGTTTGCCAGTATTTTATTGAGAATTTTTGCATCGCTGTTCATGAGTGAGATTGGTCTGTAATTATCTTTCATGGTTGCGTCTTTGTGTGGTTTTGGTATCAGGGTAACTGTAGCTTCATAAAAAGAGTTTGGCAATGACCTTTCTGTTTCTATTATGTGAAACACCTTAAGGAGTATAGGTATTATCTCTTCTTGGAAGTTTTGGTAGAATTCTGCATTAACACCATCTGGTCCTGGGCTTTTTTTGGTTGGGAGATTTTTGATGACATCTTCTATTTCCTCACGACTTATAGGTCTATTTAAATTGTTCACCTGGTCTTGATTTAATTTCGGTATATGGTATTTATCTAAAAAACTGTCCATTTCTTTTACATTTTCCAATTTTGTGGCATACAGGCTTTTGTAGTAAGACCTAATGATTCTCTGAATTTCCTCAGTGTCTGTTGTTATGTCCCCCTTTTCATTCCT
>PVIU01014126.1:0-53167 GCA_004026605.1 Ondatra zibethicus | reverse complement strand
CCATCTGCCTCCGCCCCCCCCCCACGTGCTATCAGTGCCCAGCACCATGCCTGTTGCATTTCTTGTTTACACAGCTTCCAGGGCCTGAGCTCAGGTCCTCACGTTGGCAAAGCCCTTCATGGATTTAGCTGTCATCCCAGCCCTTTATACTACTGAAATAAGTTTGCTTCTGAAACCAAGTTTGCATGCCCTGAAGGATCGATCATACCCGCGGTGTCATGTGACATCCTGGATGCTCAGTTACTTGTAAAACCTCATTACGTTTACGTAGAATTCCAAGACATGGAATCGGCTCGAGTTAGTTACAAAACCCACTGCAGTGTGTTTGCTGGGCTGGGTTGTTCAGTAGGAAGGAGGTCTGTGTGCTTAGTACAGGCTTCTTTCAAAGAATAGTTCGTGCTGTGGTTGATTGATGCCTCCAGGGCAGACCCTGCGGTCTCTATAGGTGGTGTAACTCCAGCATATCCTGGAGATCGGTGTCAGGCCTCCACCGTGCCCTCTACTCCCCTCCATTATACATTGGTTACTTCACAGCTTTGGGGCTCCCTGTCCCCTCCACTGGAATAGCCTTCAGTCTTGTTGTGGGGCCGTGGATTGTGGATGTAAAGACCTGCATGTCACTGCCTTCTGTAGAAATGGAAGGTGACACAGTCTTTTCATTTATGTGCATGCAGCTCTGTGTGTGCAGGTGTGCACATGCGTGAATGTGTGCAGTGTGTGAGTGTGCATGAGTGTATGCATGTGTATGTGCATGTGTGTGTGCTGGAGTGTGCCTGTGTAAGAGTGTGTGTGTGCATGTGTGTGGGGGACACTTACCTGAGCATGCGTGTGGAGTATTCATTGGATGTTTTCCATCCTGTTCCTCTTACTTCTAAGAGGTCTCACCCGAAGCCTGGAACTAGCCTGCAACCAGCAAGCCCCCGTGGTCCTGTTGTTTCCTCTGGTACCCCTCCCCCACCATCCGTGGGGTTAGGAGTGTATACCATCACATCTGTCTTTTTGTTAAAATGTAGATGTTGGGGTTTTGAACTCAGTCCTCCAGGCTTGCTCAGCAAGACCTCTTTCTTACCTGCTAAACCATCTCCCTAACTCTGGTTAATTTTCTATTTAGGTTTTTAACTATGTCTAGATTTGAGATCATGGGTCCCCCTGCCTCAGGAATTTGAGGACTGAGCATAGGGGTGTGTTCCTGTGTCTGCTGGAACTAGAGTTTATATTGCTATGATTTATATCCCCGAGGAGGGACAGGGTTTGTCCTCCTGTCCCTATCATGGAATAATACTTTAGACTCACACACTGCTGGACCTAAACAACTATGGGAGGATTTAAGAGCCACATGAGATAATTTAATTTTAAAAATTATTTAATATTTTACATTATCAGAAAAACTAGGGCTGACGTCTAGATTCTGTATCATCAGGTGGTATTTGATATTACAATGAGGTTTTTCAAAAAGTAAATTGAAAGAAACTAGTGAGATGGCTCAGCCGATAAAGGTGTCTACTGCCAAGAGTGAGGACCTGAGTTCGATCCCTGGTGGATGGAGAGAACCAACTCCCACAGGTTTGTCTCTGCATGCCAGCTCCTCACTCCTCAAACAAACAAATAAATGAAAGTATTTAAAACTAAAAAGAAACTGTCAAGATACAATGTACAGGTGTGTGAAAGAGTCCTTATATAACACAGTGTCTGTTGTGATGAATATACACAACAGAAATGAGAAACAGAAACAACAAAGGAGAAACAATTAGACTTGGAGGAACTGCAGAGGGGGGGATTGTCCAGGGAGTGACACATTGTGTCAACCGTCAGTAAACCGAGAGAGAGAGATGCAGGGTTCATCTTGCTTTCTTCTTCCTATGTAAACCAGAATGGTATCCTATGGATTGGTGCCACCCATACTCAGAGTGGGTCTGCCGACCTCAATTAACCTAACCTAGAGCACCCCTCCTCAGGCTGTGATTTCGTGTCCTACTCTAAAGGAGTCCAGGTCTGGCCAAGTTGATAAGCCTTATTTAGCCATCACAACCTCAAGGATTTAACTCTATTGGGAAGTGATGGTTAGGCCTTCTTTGACTTTAGAGAGTTAGACTCAGGCAGGTCAGAAAGAACTTGGGAGCAGGCAGAAGCTAAACTGTTTGGGTGTATTTATCGATGGGTGTGTTGGTGCACACCTGTGATCTTGGCATTCAGGATGCTGAGGCAGAAGGATGGCCCTTAGCTGGAGGATGTCTGCATTTCACAGTGAGCTCAAGGGCAGCCTGAGCTACAAGGTGAGACTGTGTCTCAAAAAGCCAAAGCCAGGGCTGAGGAGATGGGTCAGTGGGCATGGACTTGCTACAGAGGCACGAGGTCCTGAGTTCTGATCCTGGCACCCACAGAAAGGTGGCGTAGGCTGCTGCACCCAGCACCCCAGTGCTGTGGGAGATAAAGACAGGCAGATGGCTAGGGCTTGCTGGCTTCCAGCCTAGCTCCAGAATCAGTGAGAGGCCTGTATCAAAGGAATAAGGCCAAGAGTGACAGAGGGGGACACTTAGAATCACTTATCATCAATACACACACACACACACACACACACACATACACACACACTCACACATGCACTCACATATGCACACGAGTGCACACACATGCATATACACACATACACATGAACACACACAATCATACTCACATACACACACTTAAACTCGCACACGCATACACAGACACGCACTTACCCATACTCACACATGCACACATGCAGTCACACATACATGAATGCACACATATACACTCACACATGCACATATGCACATCACATACACATAAACACACACACACACACACACATGAACACCCTCCCCTCAAAGTCTTAGCTTCTACTTGAAGGTACCCCATGTGATGACGGTGCTGGGATTGCCTTATGGAAGCAACTTCCCCAGATCACCCACACATTGATCCTGTGGGCTCGGCCCTGCCACTTATGTGAACCCAGGGCTGCTGAGCCACGAATGGCGTGAGGGGTTTGTGCGGCTTGAGGATGAGCCTCTCGACTGAGGCTCTGAGAGAGCAGCTCAATGTGTACAGGAAAGCAGAGGCTGCCCCTTAGTTTGTCAGTAGGATTTACGGCTTCCTTTTGTCTTGTTCTGTGGTAATCGGGTTGAGTTTTTCCTTCTCCTTTCCCCTCTGTGCTTGGCCAGTGGTGCCAGCCTTCTGGGAGGAAATGTCACTTGTTTGCCAAATTAAAAGCCCCAAATCTGTTCACTCTAGAGCATCAAGCCGTTGCTCTGAGAGAGGCTCGGCTCCCCATCCGGCTGTTCGACCTATTTAATAGGCTTTGAAATGAACCTTCTACTGTAATAGATGGGAGACATCAGGATTCCTTCTCAGGCCAGCTTTGCCACAGTGCCTCGCTCCCAGATGACACTCTGAGTCGCAGAGGGCAGCTGCCTGGGACTTTGAGTCAAGATAGTGGGTGACTGGTGATAGGTTAGGGTGAAACAGTCACACGGAGTCAGATGGGACTGGGTCTGGGCACAGCTGAGGTCCCCAAAATATATGTAGAAACTGGAGGCCATGGTGGCGAAGCTACCCTGAGTCAAGAGTGTGGCCTCAGCTCCCGGACACAAGGCAGCCACAGAACAGTGAAGATCAGCCTCCCTGATCTGGCCCGGTCTGGACCAGAGGCAGTTCTGGGTCTGCCCTGAGGTTGGCTCCTCTGTGTCCCAGGTGGAAGCTGTGCTGCTTTTCTCTCTACTGTGCCAAGAGACCCCACGGGGAAGCTTAAGGAGGAAGGGAGTTGCTTTGACTCGTGGTTTGAAAAGACATAGTCCATCACCTTGTGTCGCCATGGCAGCAGGAGCCCCAGGCAGCTGGTCCTTACTTAGGAAGCAGAGAGAGATGCTGGCACTCGGCTCACACTCTTAGGTTTATTTAGTCCGTGCCACTAGTCTACAAGACGGTGCCAACACCATTTAAAACTTGTCCTTCGACCTCCGTTAACCCAGTCTAGAGACTCCTCACAGACATGCTCAGCGGTGTGTCTCCTCGGTGGTGATCCTAGGTCCTGTCAAGGTGACAGTCATCACAGAAGGTGGTACTCTGCTTGGGGCTTTCTCATACATGTGCGTTCATGTCACACGTTGTTGAGTGCCTGGGTGATGCCAGGTCCCAGAAAGGCTTCTCTGGTGCGCACTCAAGCCCTGTTTCCCAGGGGCTGACAGCGGAACCGAGAATTAGCCAGTCTCCTGAGAAAGTTGCCAGTGATGCGGCTTAGTGCAATTGTATTTAATGCTCTTGCTGGGGTCCAGCATCAAAACACTTATTTCATTTTTCACTCTTCCTGACTGTGTGTTTATGTTGGGCGGGGACCTGCGAACTGTCAAAGGTCCCCTGAAGAGTCCAGAGAAGACAGCTGGAAAATCCCCAACCTGATTTGTTTTTAATGTGTTCTAGTGGGGGTGGGGTGGGCAGAGGCTGTCACCGGGTGGCTCCCCCTTGCTCTCCAGCTCACTTTTGGAGACAAGGTCTCCCACTGAATCTGGCTATGCTGGTTGGCCAGTGACTTCCCAGGAACTGATGTGTCCCTTCCCCCGAGTGACTGGTGTGCCGACTGCTGCCGCCTGGTTGTTGACATGAGTGCTGATGATCAAGCACAGGCCACCGAGCCCTGTCCCCTGCCACCTAACCTTTTCTTATGAGGGATCATGGTCCAGATGAGACAGAGATATCACCAGTTAGTATTCAGTGGAGAAGATCTGTGTGAGGAGAAGAGACGAAGGCCAAACAAACCCAGATGGTGCTCATTTAAGATGTTTCTTTGGGAGCCAGTGACAGCCTCCCAGAGAGCAGTCCTCTAATGTAGGGCCAGTAGGCAGTTCTGTCATGATCCAGAGGGTAAATGCATCAGGATTTCTGTGTCCCTCTGGTCTCTGCTGGGGTCATTTCAATCTACTCAATGGAATTCCCATCCCGTTGGGAACAAGAGCAGCCAGAGATAGTATGCGAATGATCAGTGTGGGCATGTTCCAATAAAGTTTTATTTGTAAGAGTGAATGGTGGTGGGCCAGATTAGCCTTTTGGCTAAATTTGCCTATGTCTAATCTGAGAGGAGAGTTGATCAGGTCAAGAGAAGAGGGTAAACCCCAGCACGAGAGTGGGAGGTATCAGTGCCTGGAGCTTAGGCTGCTTTGGGAAGTGACGTGTGAGGTAAGGGGAGGGGGGGTGACCAGAGGGTTAAGTAACAGCCCAGGTTTATTCTGAGGCTGCCAGGAGAGAACCTTCTGGAAGGGCTTTCAGTAAGGAGGGCTATCATGGGTCATGCATGCTTTTAGCTGTACTACATTTTGACCTCAAGGCTTTGGTCCAGCGGCTCCGAATGCTTTCCTTCCCCTCTGTCATTAATTAATTCTTGCAGGTGTGCCCTGAGCTTCCCAGGATACCATACAGTGTGTGGTTCTGGTGGCGAGGCTGAGCGGAAGCCAATGGGAGGCACTGCTGTTGGCAGAGAACGGAGCCTCAGATCCTCTTCTAGTACCAGACACCTCCCCACCCGCGTCCCCTCCGATGGCCGGGTGACAGCCTCCTGATGGCCATTTAAACTGATTGTGGCCGGAAACCTTCTAGTTGCTAGTAACGAGCCCTGCCCCCACACCTGCTCCCCGTAGACTGGAGGTATTTATTAACTCAAATTAATAGAGGAAGGAGAAAACCCTTAACAGCCCTCTGGCCCTCCAGACAGGCCCTGCTCTGCCACGGCCAGGCTCCCAGAAGCTTTTTCTACTGGACTGGCCAATCAATGAATGGCTTTCAGGAAGCAGACGCTAAGCTGTCCGTTCCAGACCCAGCTTCATCTTGGGACCGTCTTCTGCCCACCGTGCGGCCTCTGTGTGTGGCTGTGGTTTCTCTTCCGGGAGGCCGACCGTACCCCTTTCTGCCCTCACGAGATCTCAGAAGCAGCCAGTGTTCACAGCCGCTCTGCTGTGTGTTCTGTCTTCGCCCTGCATCGCCCCATGCATAGATAATCAAACCCTTCAACATAGCTTCAGTCCATAAACAAAGGCTCAGCAAGTGTTTAGTGGATGGAGTGAGTGACGGAATGAGCGCTTTCCCCAGGCTCTCAGCGTAGAATGAGGAAGAAAACCCACTTGATCCTGGGACCTCATTTCTCATCCCTCAAAGCCTGTCAATGGCGTCCGTCAGTTCCTTTCTAGTCTTGATCCTGCAGGATGGGGTAATGTGGGAGCCAGTGACTGAAAACCTTCCTTATTGTTCTCTTCTAGTTTCATTTCCGTGACTGTGACACCTGGCAAAAAAAGCAACGTAGGGAAGGAAAAAGTTTATTCGGCTTACGATGCCAGGTCCCAGTCGTCATTGGAAGCAAGTCAAAGCAGGAACTCAGGCAGCCGGTCACGTCACATCCACAGTCAAGGGCAGAGAAAAGGGACACGCCCACACTGCTTGTCCGATGGCTTTCTTATGTAGTTTAGACTGCCTGCCTAGGGAATGGCCTTGCCACGGTGGGCTTGGCTGGACCCTCCCACATCAATCGACAATTAAGACATTCCCTCACAGACATGCCCGCAGACCAATGTGATCTAGATGCTTCAGTTGACATTTCCTTCTCGGGGGATTCTGTTTTGTGGAAAGTTAGGATTTACGAACCATCACACATCCCTTTAATCAAACCTAGGGCTGTTTTTTTTTTTCCAGTTGATAGTGAGAAACACTGGTGTTGTAGGCAACCTCTGTTCTAATGCAACCAAGGTGCCTTTTGCTACAGATGTCACGGCTCACGTATGGGTAAAGTGAGCTTGCAGTCAGTCAGTGGATTCTGGGGGGAGGAAGGGTAGATTGTCCTTGCTATTGGGCTGTGAATGACAGAAAGGTTGCAGATTTTATTTGCTGTTGTTAACAATGATGCCGCGCCGATGTCCTATTTATTTAATTTTTTTTTGTATTTGAGAAATCCTTTCATGCCCATTGTAGACCCACTCCCCCAGCAACACTTTGAAGTGGGGCTGCTGGTTGCATGTCACTAAAGGAGACTAGCAAGTCCCATGTGCAGTACCTATCCCTGTCTCCATTCCTTCCATGAGGTAATCACTGCACCAAGAGCCTGGCTGAGCAGCAGTTTGTGGTTGTGTCTGCACTGCACACTTGCTGTAGTTGCCGCAGCTGGGCCATGGAACAGGGGCAATCTGGAGATGAAAGACTGCCACTGGCGTGCTGAGCCCTTCTGTGTCTGTAACCTGCTCAGGTCCCAGCCAGGAGCATCTCAGAAAATGTGAGCCGAGTCATTATCCATGCTTGGTGGATCTCGCAGGACGCTCATGCCAGAGCACTGTTCCAACTTATTCTCAGCTGCCCACTTAGCTTTTCAAGATTCTTTGTGCTGTGTGAGGAAGCTAGGGGCTCTACGAGCCGCAGGGGCCTCTCAGAAGTTAATGTCCCGTTCCAGGTTGTGATGGACTGCAGCTGGGGTATCTGCCTGGGGCCAATTTACTGTGAGCAGCCTGGCAAATTTGGCCTCCAGTGAAGAATTTATGGATTTACTTAACCATGCAAGCACTGTGTATTAAAATGGTAAAACACTCTGGTGCTTCTGGTGGCGGGACCAAGTGGCCGGTGCCTTTGCCTGTGGGTCCTTTCCAATAGTTATGTGGTTACTCCTATCTCTCCCCCATTTTTATGGAAGAGGAACACACGTCTCTGTTTTTCCTTCTCTTCAACTTCGTTTTTATGCAAAAACCAACCAAACCAACCATAGAGCTGATAGGGAATACAGGTGGGTGATTGCCTCCAAGCCTGACGAGCCGAGTTTGATTCTTGGGAGACTCACATGATGAAAGGAGAGAACTGTCCCCCACAGGTTATCCTCTGGCCTCCAGAAGCTCACCATGGCCTGTGCCTCACTTCACACACACACACACACACACACACACACACACACACACACACACACACTAAATAAGTAAATAAGTAAATGCAATAAACGATACAAAGAGTTCTTTTCAAAAGCCACAGATTTTAAGAGTTTGTGTTTGTGGACTATGCATGAGTGTGTGGGTACATACATGTGTGTGCACACATAGAAGCGACAGCATGATTTTGGGTGACTTCCTCTCATTCTCTGGAGTTCCCTGTCACCACCCCAGTGCTGGAATTCCAGGCACAGACAGCTATGCCAGACTGCGTATGTGGGGGCTGAGGATTCAAACTCAAGTCCTTGCTCTTATACAGCAAGCTCTCTTATCCACTGACCATCTCCCCAGCCCTAGGTTAAATGAACTTTGATAGATTCATATTCCTGATACCCATCCCCCCAAACAAGATAAGGAGCGTGTCTTGCCCACTCTAGAAAGTTCTTTCATGTTTCCTCTCCAACTGTCACGCCCACCCTAAAAGCAACAACTGCTTGGATTCATATACCAGGGCTTAGCTTTCTTCTAGGACTTCCTGTAAATGGAGCCATGAAGTACATGTGTTTTGGTGGCTTGCTTCTCTCATGAAACATCTTTCCCTCAGCATACCACCCCTGAGAGCCACCTCCGTGTGGCACGAGATCTTTCTGTTGAGCACGAGCAACTGATACTTCGTTGCTGAGCAAACAGCAATTTACCAGTTCTCAGTGTGGTCTGTTTCCTGGGCCGCAGCAAAAAACAAAAAACAAAAGACAAAAAGACTCACCAACAGACAGCAGCAGTTTGTTGACTTACGGGGCTCCAGGCTAGAAAGCCAAAATCAAAGTGTCAGCCAAGCTGTGAGTCCCCGAAGCTTCTAGACAGAAGTCTTTCCTTGTCTCTTTGTGATTGCGATGGTTTCAGGTGATCCTTGGCGTTGGCTGGCATGGAGCCATCCTGTTCAAAGCCAGCAACTTGCTTCCAGAAGTCAGTAGGCTCTTTTGTCATAAACACTCCAGCGGTGAGCCCAGGTTCACGCTGATCGGCCTGACCTCATTTTAACAGAGACCCGAACTTGCCAAGTAAGGTCACATTCATGGGGATTGGGGGTTAGAATGCCAGTCTCCCCGCTTTCTCTCTCTCTGTCCCCCAATGTGTTTGTGTGTCTGTTCATGTACACGAAGTCCAGAGGCTGATTATCTTCTACGGTTGCTGTCCACCGGTGTTTTTTGAAGTATGGTCTCTCACTAGGACCCGGGCTCACTAATTCAGCTAGGCTGCCTAGCTAGCAAGCCTCCAGGCTCTTCCTGCCTCTGCTTCCTCAGATTGTAGGTGTGCACCCTAGGACTTCTGCATGTGTGCTATGGATCCAATTCATATCCTTATGTTTTTAGGGCAAGCACTTTTCCCACTAAGCCATATCCTCAGCTCCTTGGACACAGTTCCAGCTACTCTGTTCCCATCAACAAACTTTATCTAATGTGTTTACAGGTCGGGGCTCTATGAACCCATCTGAGTGTGCCATCAATATTCTCTTATGAGCCTCCTTGTGTGAACAGTGTCTTGTATCTTGGTTCTCTTGGTTAAACCCCTGTGAGAGGCACTCTGAAGTCCTCCTGGATGTGTGTGTTTAGTTTTATGCGTAAATCCCAAGCTGGTCTCCAGGCAGCTTGTACATTTGACAGCCTCACCCACAGATGAAGGAAGCCAGGGACTTCCAATTGTGGCTCCTCTCAGTGTGGGGCAGTTTTGTCCCTAGAGAGCACCTGGGAAGGCTGGAAGACAGTTGTGCTTGTTACGAGTGGGGTTGGGGGAGACTGATGTATTCTGTGCGGATGTTGGACGAAGACGTTGGTAAGCCATCATGGGGATGGTCCTGGGAAAAGCTGAGATGGGGAACCCTGTATCCTGCTTCTTGGTTCTGTGATCCTGTGGTCCTCATTTCTGCATCCTTACAGGTGGGGAGTGAGTCTCATTGTGCTTCAAGCTCCATCTTCCCAATGAGTAAAACTGCTAGGCTTTCTATGAACTGAATGTGCACATGTGTGTATGTATATGAATGGTATCTGTATGTATGTACATACATGTACAACTTGCCTTCCTGTGAAGGTGAGAGGATAACCGTGTAAGAGTTAGTTCTCTCCTTCTGCCATGTAGATCCCAGACACGGAACTCACGTTGTCACGTTGTCATGAGCATCTCACTGACTCATGTCTCTCTGTCATAATGGAAGTTACCCGTGCAACCTTTGCTTATATATTTTAGTTACCATGTTATGGATCAGAGATGGGGATATTTTCTCCCAATCATCATCTCTCTTGACCACTTTCTTCCAACTAATTCTTTCTCAAAGAGCCAAAGTTTGCGTTTCAATGGAATTTGATTAATGAATCCTTTTCTCTCATACAAGGTGCCTTCTGTTTCTCAAGCCAGCCAAGCCCAATGTTGTCAAGACGTTCTCAATTTTCTTCTAGGTGGTTGATAATTTTAGCTTTTGTCATGGGCTCATGACCAAGCTCACATTCATTTTGCATATGATAAAAATCAAGACATAGGGGCTCGCAAGCCCGCAAGCACACTACTGGGTCACGTGGGACCTATGTCAAGTGTGAATCAGTCACACACGTGTGGCTATCCTACCGTGGTCTGTTCGTTCCATGTGTCGGTCCAGCTGCTCTTACTCATCTGTCTGTATACCTGTGTGGCAAGACCACACCGCTCCTTCCTGGTTTCTTATCTTTTCATCCAGCATCCCTCTCATTCTTCCCACCTTCCCTGAATTTGGATGAGTCTCTGTGGGTTTGGGTTGGGTGTAGGTTTGTCTCTTAAATCCTATATTCCCTTCTGCGCCCGTGGACTGAGGTAGGACACTCTGGCCAAAACCAACTCTGGGCAGGAGGGGAGTTTATTTGGCTTACACTTCCAGGTCCCAGTGTGTCACCAAGGTGAGTCAGGATAAGAACTGAAGCTCGCTGGCTTGCTCCCCATGGTTTGCTCAGCCCGCTTTGTTATACCAAGGACTGCCTGTCCAGGAGTGCCACCATCCACAGTGGGCTGTGCCCTCCCACATCAGTTATGAATCAAGAAAATGCCCTACGGGCCAGTCTGATGGAGTCAGTTTTTTAAGTGAGATGAGCTCTTTCCAGAGAGGTCTAGATTTGTGTCAAGTTGACAGAACCGACCGGCACACCCCTTGCTTGCAGCAGTCTCTGCAGCAGATTGTCAGAATCAGGACCTTGACAGCCGGCAAGTACTGTCGCTCTAGGGACAGATCTCTTTAGATTTTGGTAGCTTTTGTATTTCTGCATGCATTGTTTATAGAGATTTTATTTGTTTGTTTGTTTTTTTTGAGACAGGGTTTTTCTGTTTAACAGCCCTAGCAGTCCCGGAACTAGCTCTGTAGACCAGGCTGGCCTTGTAGATCCGCCCGCCTCTCCCTCTGGAATGCTGGGATTAAAGGTGTGCACCGCCGCTACCTGGTGAGATTTTTTTTTTTTAAGATTTAACAATGAACATTTTATTACTTAAAAGAGGACACAAACTGTTAAAAGAAAGCTTTGGAGAGGGGGAACTGGGCTCGCTGACCTTTTTTAATGTAAGATTACTTTTTTTAACTTATTATTTATTTATTTGTAGGGTTTGGGGTAGGGACATGTGGCACAGTGCTCATGTGGAGGTCAGAGGACAACTTGCAGGATTCGGTTCTTTCCTTCCACCATGGGGGCCTGTGAATGGAACTGAACTCCGGTTATCAGGCTTGGTGGCAAGCCCTCTCTTCCCCACAGAGCCAGATGTCTGTCCTCACTGTTGTTCAGCGTCACCTTCTTCCCTTGACTGAGCAATGGGGTCACCCTCATTGCTCCCCTTGCCTGTGACTCCAGCGACAACCCCCTAGTCTTCTGGGCGTCAACGGGATAAAGCCATGTTTCTTCTTGGCTAATGAATGCTTTATCAAGCCAGCACTGAACACTCGCAAAACAGTCTTCCCTCAGGGGGAGCAAAACCCACCTTTCTGTCTCCCGGTGTCTCTCGTCCATTCTTGGCACGCTCTTGAGCATCTGGCTGGTGATGCCGATCTTGTCACCTCTTCGTGGACCACCTGTCTATTTGACATGGGTCACGGGATCATCCAGTGACCCAGAGTCAGTGGAGTGGGGGTGGGGATAAATGAGGCTGATTTTTTTTCTTGCTTAGATCCAGAGAGATGCTTGCCGAGCTACAGGCAGCAAAGCTGGCCAAAGCCTCCTGGTGTTTCAGGACCACAGAAGATGACGCTGTCCATGGTGTCAAGGGTTCAGCAGGTCCAGCTTCTCTGCTTGCGTGGGAAATGGGCAATACTCTGATGCCTTCACCGTTCTGGTTTCTAAGGGCTTACTACTTATTTCTCATGGTTGCCTTCAGCAGCCAACTTGACACAGCCCAGAATTATCCGAGGGAATCCCCACTGGGGAATTGCCTCCATCACACTGGCAGGTGCTCACGACTGTGGGGCATCTTCTTGATTGCTCGTTGATGTAGGAGGGCCCAGCCTGCTCTGGGTGCCATCGATGGACAGGTGGTCCCGGACTGTATGAGAAAACTAGCTGGATGTCAGCCTGGGAGTGAGCCAGTAAGTGGCTTTTGTCCTTGGTTTCTGCTTCAAGATCCTGCCTTGAACTCCTGCCCTAATTTCTCTCAGTGATGCCCTGTGACCTGGAAGTGTAAGATGAATAAGTCCTGTCCTCCACAAGCTGCTTTATTCCGTGGTCCCTATCATAGCAACAGAAAGTTAACAAACATAGGTTTAGTAGGCAGGAACCTTTAGCCGACACCCCCTCCCTAACCCCACCCCAAATGCATTATGCTATAGAAGTTGGAATGAAATCGATAATAAAGGGTTCTAAAAGCATCAAGAATCTAGATTCCTTAGAGAGTCAGATTAGGGGCTCTCGGGGTATTTCTACAAGTCCTTGTCCTACACTGTGGAGACGATACCAGGAATGTCATTTTTCACAAGCTCAAATCTTTGTCAGTTTCAGTAACTTTGTCTTGAGACAGGGCCTCACGGTGTAGCTCAGGAAGGCTCCTCCTGCTTCAGTCTCCCCACGGCTGGGAGTCTGTGAGGGTGTTGCCTTGCCTGCTTCCTATCAGTGTTTTGTTTGTTTATCTGGGTTGTCTGTCTTGTTTGTTTAGGGCCAGGCTGGAGCTCATTCTGTGGATTGACCAAACTTGCCTGGGTCCCACAGAGAACACTGCCGGGATGCGAGGCGTGACTTTCCCGTGAATACCCGGCTGCGTTCTTTCAGTCGACTTCATCGTGAAACACTTTCAGATCCATAGACTGTTATAGCAGAGAATTTCCTTTGTTCCTTTCACCCCGCCAGTACATTGTCAAAATCAGGACATTCGAAACCCATTAACGCAGTTACAGGTCTTATTTGGATCTAATTAAATTTTACATCTTCCATGCACTGAAAATTTTATTGTTCAGAAGGTGACATGCAGGATTAAGGAAAGCTTTGATGGGAGAAAGATTTGGGTTCAAATTCCAGCTTTGCCACTTATCTACTGGACTATGAACAGCTCACTTGACCTCTATGACCTCCAGTCTCTTTATCCGCAGAGGCAACATTTGCCCCACAGTGCTACTGTGAGACTTTCATATGTATGTATGTATATATATATATATATGTATGTGTGTATGTATGTATATATGTGTGTATGTATGTATATATGTGTGTATGTATGTATGTATGTGTAGAACTGTATAATACTTGCATGTATGAGTGGACTCAAGAGGACAGCCAAAGGTGGTGTTCCTCAGGTACCATCAGCAGATCTTTTTTGAGACAGGCTCTCTGGTTCTTCCGAAACTCACCATTTGGACCAACAAACCCTGGGGTCCTCCTGTCTCTGCCTCCTCAATGCTGAGATCACAGATGGCCAGAGTTTGAATGTCGATTCTTGGGGTTGAATTTAGGCTTTGAGCACTGTCAAGACTGGGCCACTTTGACATCCCCAGGCTCCTTCCTCGAGACTCCAGTAGCATATGGAGGCACCCCCTGCCTGGCGACTGTGGTCACAGGTCTGTTTTACATCTGCACTTGCTGAAGTCCCGGCAGAGGGAAGCTGATGACTTAGCTGAGCTGTGGCAAATGGTCCCTTTCCCTCTGAAGGACTGGTCAGCTGCGCTCTCCCCTCTGTGTTGGTCACGTGGACCCTGCTAGGCTTCCCTGGTGCTGCTGGAGTGGGCCTGGTTCTTCTGTTAGTGCTGCCTTCTGTGGACACGGCGAGCACGGCTTTCTCCTACTGTCTGCCTACCACTACATCCGCCATCCTCAGAGGTAGCCTATAGCAGAGGTGGCCCATTCCTGGTGACTCTGCGAGATGGCATCTTTGGCCTCTGCTGGTGGCCTTTTGGGATGGACAGAAGTCCCACCACCCTCACATCCCACACGTCTTTGTGTGGAACCACATGATCATGAGACACTGTTCCACACTCTGAGAAAGCAGTGACCCGGGATGGAGGGGGAAACCCCATGCTCCCCAGACGCCTTGCTTCTGTGTTCTCCCAGCACACTCAGGTACTGTTTGTCTAATACATCCTACTGGTGGCAACATCTAGACATTTACCGTCCAGTATGGTGGCCAGCAGCTGCAGGCGGCCGTTAGTCTACTTTTAAAGCAACTCAGATTAATAGCGAGTGAAACTTAGCTCACACCCTGCACTGGTTGTATTTCCTGCAATGACTGCCATATTGGATGGCCCTGGCACACAGCACCTCCACCATTGCAGGGAGTTTTGTGATGTTGTTGGTCCAGAGCCTCCCACTTACTGATGCCTGTGTTCACCCCTTCTGAGAACTCTCCCATTCCTGGTGGGTTGAGATGCTGTGGTGTGGCCGTATGTCAGGAGATACCCTCCTTAGGAAGCAGAGTGTGACTCGTCCTGGCTAGCAGGTACCTCAGACAGGAGTACACCCACTTTGTGAATCTGGGGCCCTCGGAAGGCCAGAGCCACTCTAAATAGCTGCTCTTTAGTGTTCAAAAAATAATGCGGAGTCTAGGAAAGGGCTCTGTGCCAGGGAGGGTGGCAGTAAAGCACCCATAGTTTTGACAACATTTTTACAATGGCTCCTGAACCCCCAAGGTGACAGCAGCTGTGCAGAGTCCTAGGTGGTGTTAGGAATATTTAAGCAATGGTCCTTCTTCCCCCTTGGGTAGCTAGACCGCCATGTTGTCCCTGGCAGGCCTTGCTGAATGGGTGTGATCTGTCTACGGTGCCACTCCAGGCCAGTGATTCTTATGGGAAACTTGCCTGGTTCTGAAGGAGAGTGAGGAAGGGGAGGGGTTACACCTCTATCTTCCTCCCCCTCCCCACATAGGGTCTCAAGCATCCCAGGCTGGCCTTGAACTGTCTATGCAGAAGGTGACCTTGAACTCTATGTCTTCTTGACTCTACCACCAGCATGCTGGGATTTCAGACATGCTCCACCACCAGGTTTATAGAGTGCTGGGGATCCAACCCAGGGGTTCATATATGCTCATCAAACATTCTACCTCCTGAGAGACAACTCAAGCTCCACTTACTCAGGTCTTTCTAGAAGATTCCAAACTGAATAGCAAAGCCGCTTCCCTTTCTACGCAGAAGAGTGACTAAGGGGTAGAGAAGGGGAGAAGTCGCTAAGGAATTCCTTTCATAGGAAAGAGAAAATGGCAGCCACTTCTAACATCCTGGCCTCAGGAAGCTCCAGGATACCTGGTCGACCTGGTTTGGGGTTCTCTTCCTATATGACTGAGCTAGAAGAACCTTTGAGAAGTATCTTATTTTACCTTCTGCTGGTTGGAATTTTGTATAAACAACTAATGTATCTGTATGTGGCAGTCCCTAGGATCCCGAAAGTCTCTTGCTGGTAGGCAGGGGACTCCTCTGGGTGAGGAGGATCTGCCTGGAGTGAGAAGATTGGATTCAGAGCAGTGAGTCACATTAGCAAATGGTGAGGAGCGGGGTAGGCGGGAGTGACCGAAGCTCACCTCAAGTGGGGGACACTCTAGCTCTCTGGTTGGCTCCTGGCATATTAGGGTGGGCCTGGAATCGTTCCAGTTTATGAAGAGAAGTTACAAATTGTGGACATTTTTTCCATGTGTGAACTTTCTGTTTGTAAAAAGGATTGTCCACAAATCCAGCTTAAAATCTTGCACGGTCCAGATCATTTCCCTGCAGTCCTGATGTTAACCTGCAGGCTCTAATCTTGCAGAGCAAATCTAGAATTTTCCAACCTTTTCATGTCAGTTTTCCCCTTAAAGTTTACCCTAACAGAGAAACCACCGGGTCTACCCTCAGGCTACTGTCTGGGAAATCTCAAGGCCCTCCCCCCCATCTTTTTTTTGATAGGGAGATGGTGGTGGCCTTGCCTTGTCATATTTGACAATAACAATTGCCAAACACCCATATTTTAGTTTTCTTTTTATTGCTGTGATAAAACACTCTAGCCCCAAACAACTTAGGCAAGAAAAAGGTTTCTGTGACTAATACTTCCCGGTGCCAGTCTATCGTGGGAGGAAGGCAGGGAGCAGGATCTCAAGTGGGAGCAACTATGGAGGATGCCTTTGACTGGCTCACTCCCAGGCTTCTGCCTCTCTGATTTTTCCTATACATCCTAGACTTAACCTGCCCCAGATGCTCTCTCCAGTGACCTGGGTCTTCACGCATCAATTCTCCATCAAGACCCCTCCCCCCATCCTGCTCCCTATGGGCCAGCCTGATCTGCACCGTCCCTCAATGGAGGCTCCCCTCTCAGACGAGTCTAGACTGTATCAAGCTGTAGTCAAAGTTAACTAGGAACGCACAGCAGGGATAAAAGCCTGAAAGCCGCATTGATTGACAGGCCCAGGGACTGATTCTAGATCACCCCACCTGGACCTGAGCTTTGCTGGGCAGTCTTGATCCTTGTCTCCGCAGTGGCCAGTGGGGTTTGCTGAAATGGCTCCCCAAGAAGGTGCCTTTCCCACAGTCCTCTGCTGGGATTTTAGAAGAGATCACCTCTGTTTAATCCCTAACCTAGTTAGTAAGCCTTTCATCAGCTCCTCTAGGCTCCCATAGACGCCACAACGTTAATCCGTGTGGAGTTAGTATTTTAATGAAAGTTGGAAAAGCAAATTCCTTGCAGACTGCACTTGTCATTGACTCTTCTTCTTGATGAAACACAGGTTACTCCGGCTTCTTCCACAAAGTGCATTTGCTGGCGTTACCGACTGTGAAGTTCACTGGGAGGGTGGCTTCGGGATCTAGGTACTGAAAAGTCTGAGCCCCAGTCTGTGTGGGCCTTTTGCTCAGTGATGGCCCTGTGTTCTCAGAGCAGTTTTTTGCTTCCAAAGCCTGCTTCTTGAGCAGCTCTAAGCTGCCAGTCTCAATGGAAAGAGGAACTGCTTTTTCGAAGGCGCTCATGAAAGCCCTGGTCCTGAGCTATCTTGTGCACAACTTTGGAAGCATCACTGTATTCAGGGGATGAAAGAAGTTCATTGGGCCAGATGTTCAAACATCTGTCTGCTCCATACGGAAGCATGTGGGTGGGCTCTAGGTAGACAAAACCGACATATGTCATCTATATTTTTTAAATTTTATTTTATTTTACATGTATGGGTGTTTTGCCTGCAAATATATCTGTACCACTTGTATGCCTGGTGCCTATAGAGGCCAGAAGAGGGGACATCGGTTCCTCTGGACTTTAGTGGTGAGCTGCCATGTAGGTTCTGGGAATTGAACTGAAGACCTCTGGAAGAATATCCGAGAGCAATAGAAAACTCTTAACAGCTGAGCCATCCATCTCTCCAGCTCCCATGTCATCCACATCTTAATAATAAATAAAACAACAATGTTTGGCCAGCCTTTGTCATGCAGGGCTGCCTCGAGGTACAGCTGGCATGTGTGGCTCCAGTACACAGGAGAGTGCTAGAGTGACCCTGTTTGCTTTGGCAATGTCCTCAAGGTCACTAGGGACATTAAAGACCACCCCTAAAGTCTACTAGGAAAATGGGTCACACACCATCTCAGGTGACCTGGAAGAGTCTGACAATGGATGCTGGAGGTGAGGGGCAGAGGCAGGAAAGCTGAGGATGCTGGAGTCAGAAGATGAGGAGCAGGGACAGGAAAGCTGAGGATGCTGGAGTCAGAAGATGAGGGGCAGAGGCAGGAAAGCTGAGGATGCTGGAGTCAGAAGGTGAGGAGCAGGGACAGGAAAGCTGAGGATGCTGGAGTCAGAAGGTGAGGGGCAGGGACAGGAAAGCTGAGGATGCTGGGCAGTTCATCCAGGAGCCAGCAAGGGAGTGAAAACACACTGGGGCCTGAGAAAGTCAAAGCAGCTCCATTTTAAGGATCTCTGCCAATAGTTTAGAAGGAAACCAGACCCGATTTGTTGTTTATTGCGTCTCTCTGCTGTTGGTGGTATTTGCTGCTTCGGCCGTTTCCCAGACTAACAAGTTCGATTTAGAGCTTATCTTGGAGTTTCTGCCCTTTTCCATGGAACCCTCATAAGCGTCTAACCTAGCTGTGGTCCTGGATCTCTTTAGATGTCCTATAAACAAAATTCTCCTCTCCACCTGGGAAAGATTCAGGAGGCCCGGGGCCAGAAATGTTATCAATTGACCTGAGAAAGTTAACCCCCAACCCTAGTCCCAAGCCTCATTCAGACAGTCTGCACCAGGCCCAGGATACAAGTGGGAGAATTCTGGGGGAGGTTAATGTCAGGATATTGCTGTCACTGCAAAGAGATCCTATAGCGAAGGTGGAAAGATTTACTCAGTTTGAAAGATAACTAAGAAGTATAGTTCTATAATGGAGATCAGGATGAGGAAGGAAGTGTACCATTCAGTGACACCCACGCTTGCCTCCTGCATGATGTGTAGGCTCCTTCTGAGATGCTAAAACAGGGCAAAGGACAGAGCTGGCTTAGGACTTACGGGGTCCTTTACTGCCCATGATGCTGTGCAGCAGGCTTGAGGTGGTGAGCCGTACAGCAATAACTCCGAATACTTGGCATGTGAATTCTCTGCTTTATTTCCCTTTGGTTTCTTGGTTCTGGGGTTGAGGGGGTGGGTCGGGGTTTGGGGAGGGAAATCCCTTCCAAGCGTGTCACCGGGAATCTAGAAGGAATGTGTGCAGTTTGAATGCATGTGGACGACGCCATCATACCTTTCTGTTTTGACTTGATCCGAAGAACCAAAGAGTCTCAAGCATTCCGCATGCTTTGGAAGCCTCCAGTGTAAATAGAATTTGCAGTAGGTTGGTTAGAAGGTAGTAATTAGGGTGGATCGTTGTTATTTGAATTTGTGGTAATCAATATAGGGGAGAGAGAGGGAGGGGGAAGAGGGAGCACTATGACGGGGGTGGGTTTCTCCTCAAGCTCCTGCACATCTCTCTCATCTAGGATGGCACTGCCCTGTGAAGTTGGCAGGTTAGAAATACTCAGATTAACTTGTTGCTCCTAGAAATGGAGGTTCCTTGAGGTTAATTGAGTGGGCCAAGGTCAAAGAGTTAATTGGGAGGAAGTCAGGGGAGTAGAGCAGCTCCGTGCAGGAGGCAGGAAAGGCGAACCGTGTGTGCCATGCGGAGCTGTCTCATGGCTGCTCCAGAGAGCTACAGAGACCAGCACAACTGCTCTTCATTCTCAATTCACCGAATGGATCCTCAAATATCATGACAACATGCAGTCAATTTAAAAAGTTGAGGTACACAAGGGGGTGGCGCGGCGACTGCGCAGTGGAGAGCACTTGCTGCTCTTGCAGAGGACCCACGCCCAGTTCCAGCGCCCACCTACTCACCACCACCTGCAGCTCCAGCTTCAGAGACGCGGAAACGCTCTGCTGGCTTCCATGGACACCTGCACATGCGTATACACACATATGTGTACACACACACAGATATTGTTAACCAAAAGTTAGGGTATCTGACAGCATTTTTCCCCAATTGAAGGTGTTCAGAACCTTGCGTGTAGGAGTAAAACCTGCAGCTAGCTCTTCCTGTTTGAGCGTCATTACATTTAAGGGGCTCATCGACCACACCTGACTGCAGGATGCCGCATTGGATGGCACAGGCTAAACTGTTCATTGCAGAGGTCATCCATCCCTTGGAACTAACTTTTCTGGGGAGTTCTGCTTCATCTACTCCCTTCAGTAGCTATGTCCTAAGTATCCCTTGTGTGTGGAGTGCTGAGACTGTGATCCATATTAGAAAGATTGTATCTTCTCACGGAAAGCACACCAAGTTTACAGGGTATAGAATAAAAGGAATTTCAGTGTCCAAAAGTGCTGCAGCAGACATCCTAGGGTGCTGAGATGGAGAACAGTGGAGAGATTCAGGCTGTCCTGGTGAGCTGAAGCTCGGAACAGAGGAAGGGTCATGGGAAGATGTCTCAGGGAGAGGGAACGTATGCAAAGGCCCTGGGGCAGGGCAGCGTTCCCATGAAGACTTTATCGAAAGATACTTGGTTGCTTTAGTATCCTGAATGCTAGATGCAACAAGGGTGGCCAGCAAGTGTTTGGAGTGTTTGTTGCACGCATGGATGGATGATGGATTGGTGGGTGTACGGAAAGACAAACGGGTTTGGGATGGATGGGTGAATCGATGAATGAATGGAAGGATTGATGATGTCTTAATTTGCTTTCTATTTCTGTGATAAACACCAAAACCAACTTGGGGAGGAAAGGGTTTATTTGATTTACGCGTTAGAGTCCACTATGAAGGGAAGTCAGGACAGGGACTAAAACAGGGCAGGAACCTGGAGACAGGAGCTGATGCAGAGGCCATGGAGGGTGCTGCTCACTGGCTTGCTCCCCATGGTTTGCTCAGCCTGCTTTCTTATAGAACCCAGGACCACTAGCCCAGGGATGGCACCACCCATAGTAGGCTGGGCCCTCCCACATCAATCATTAATAAAAAAAATTGCCCCCACAGATAATCCCCATACGCCAATCTGATGGAGGCAATTCTTCAGTTGAGGGTCTCTCTTCCAGGTGACTCTAGTTTGTGTCATGTTAACAAAAACACGCCAGCACACTTCCTTACACAATTGTGGGATGCCATGAGAGTCACTGCCCTGCTTGGCTTCGGGGATTTACCTAGGACATAGCACCCTGCCGAAGTGAACTTGGGCCATGCGCTATGGCCCACAGCTTTTCTGGGCTCTGTAGTCTACCCCTATGGGCCTTGTTCTTGGGGCAGTGAGAAAGAGGGATCTCCAGAGTGTTCCTTTGCAGGAGTCTGGGAGGTGGAGGGATTGGCCCAAATATGGAGGCTTGTGCCAGCATGGGGGCCAGCTTAGGGGTTTCATTACTGTTAATTACAGCTGCACCTCACTGTGAAGGAGCACAGGTTCTTATTGCTCTCAGTGGAGAGAAGCTTCCACGGTGCCCTTAATGAGAACGTTGTCTCTGGCTGGCATGAAAGCAGGATGTGAGTATGAATTTAGATGAGGTTTTTAAATCCAGGAGCAACCCAGAGAGGCAGCTTCCCAAATACCTGCTTACCCCCAGGTGAGTTTCACCAGGGTGCTGGGAAGAAAAGCAAAAACCCAAGGCACAATTTTCAAGATCTTGCAGGGTGATGGCAAGATTGGGAAAGCTTTGTGGGATAGGGCTTCTGGGCACTGTAAGTATCGGCCTGGGCAACTCTGTGGTGGGTCCTGAGTGTTTCTCTGCCAACTAGATGCCAAGCAACAACCCTAGCCTTGGCTATGACAACCAACAACATTTCTGGACAGTGCCCAGTATTCCCCTGGGGCATATTCATTTCCACGGAGAGCCGCTATGACACAGGAACATAGGGAGCTAATGGCTATGTGAATCAGAGGCCTGCGACCTCATAGCTGTAGGCTGATTCAAAGCCCTGTGTTTGAACTGTGCTCTGCTTGTTGTGTGACCTTGGACACGTGGTTAACCCTCTTAGAGGAGGAATATTGTTCCAGAGGATTGGTCAGTATGAAATGATATGGTGTCGGTAAGGTACCAGGCACAGTATGGTCCTTACAGCATCCTGCCCCTCATTCCTTCCTCCAGGACCCTGAGCATCTTCTTTGTCTTTGCAATGGAGGGCCAAAGGGCATGGATGGAGGGAAGGACAAAGGGATGAAGGGATAGAGGGATAGGGGTATGGAGGAATAGAGGGATGGAGGGATGGGTAGAGGGATAGAAGGATACAGAGATGAAGGGATATGGGGTGGAGGGATAGAAGAATGGACTGAGTGAGTGAGTGAGTGAATATTGGGGTTCTGGCACTCTGGCCCCTAAGGACTCAGGTCTCGGGGTTTCTATGATACTCCTTCCATTCTTGTGGGGAGTCAGCACAGGGCACACCAGAATGAGGGGCGATGACTAATGACCTAAAGTTCTCTTCAAAGAATGGCATGGGCTTATACTTTGCAAGCCTCATGTAAGTCTTCTACCTGCTGCTCCAAAAAGAATAATGGATCAGTGAGATTCAAACGTTGAACCCACCTTTGCCCTGAGTTAATGAGCCCTGCTTTGGTAGACACAGCCACCGGCTGCCCTGACTTCCAGTCAGTAAGGGAACCCCATCATGCTTCCCACTCCCACCATGATTCCTCAGATGAGCTAAGTGAGGAGAGAATAAAATAGGGGGATCTTTGGCCCCTCTCCCTACCCAACATCCCAAGTGGGCTGAGCTGGTTTGTTTATTACTGTGCCTGGTGTAGAAGACTCAAGGACTGAGATAGCTGGAATGCAGTGACCAGGAGACCAAATGCTCAAATGTCCAGGCCTCCCAGGAGGACATTTCATATAAACCACAGCTGGAATCTGGAACTGTAAGATAAAGTGATCTCCTTTTTCCCACAAGTTTTGTTTTTGGTCAGGTGTGTCGTCACATCAAGATAGTGAAACCAGGACAGAGGTCAGGGCTTCTGTGCTGCCCACCCTAGCTGTCCTCTGCACACAGTTTCCATGGGCCAGTTCCACAAGACACAGCCCAGCCACAGAGGGACCCTTGCTTGGTTCCTGAGCACAGGGCCGTCCGCTGCTTCTGTATTCTGCAGAGAGCGCAGGGCCTCTCTCTGTGAGAGCCGGAGGTGATGATGAGGGAGCAACCATGGGAGGCATCAGGAGCATCAAAGTCGGAGGCTAGCCAGCTGTGGTGGTATAGTCATTTACTCCTAGGATTTGTGAAACAGAGGCTGATGGAGCTCTGAGTCTGAGGTCAGCCTGGTCTAAATGGCAAATTTCAGGCTAGCCAGGGCTGTACAGCGAGACCGTCTCAAACAACAATAACAAAGCCAGAGGCGAAGCCATGGTCCCCAGAGTTTGGGATCTGTGTGAGCCACTGATTGTTCTACACCCCAGACTTCACAAGAATTAGCAACAGCACAGGCGGTAATCGGGAAGCCACGTCTGTCAGTCTCACCCCCGAGAGGCCTGTACTCTGACCACCCTTGAGGCACCATTGTCACCGTTCTGCCTATGCCAAAGACACCTCCACTGGGTGATTGTGATGGCAGCCTGGCCATGACTGTGCTGCTCCAAGTAGAGGACTCCAGCCGTGTGATCTTCTGTGAGTTTTGGGACACTTTGTGCCTCAGGATCACTGCACAGTTTCTCGTGTGGCTGACCCTTCCAGTCCTGTCACACTGAGCTCCTAAACTGGAGAGCCCTTTCTGGGTACCTGTCGCCTTCCACTTAGAGCCTCCCATGCCTCTTTCATTGCATTCAGCACGATTTTATTCATCCGAATGTAAGCTGGTCAGGCACCCCCTTGCCTTCTTTCTTTAAACTTTATTTTATTTTTGTTTATTCTCTGTGTCTGTCACATCGTGCATCTCTATCCCATTCATTTCTCCATCCCTTTCTATCTGCCCTCTGCCCTTGCACCAACCCTCCAATAAAATAAAATAAAAAAAGGGGCAAAAGAAAAAAGAGAGAAGGAAAATTGATCTTGTTATGGAAGCTGTAGTGTGGCACAGTAAATCCTTTGTTCATTCATCTTTTCTTGCAACTGTTCATTGCAAGGACTCATTGGTCTGGTTGGAGGCCTCTGGTTTCTGCTACACTATTGGTGCTGGGCCCTCACTGGGACTCCTCTTAGACATCCTGCTGTTGCCCTGTGTTGTGGAGATCCTGTAACTTTGGGTCTGCAGGACCGGTCTCTTCATGTGCTCCAGCAGATCACAGATGAGGTGGACCAACTCATAACCCTGGTTCTGGGCCTGGGTGGTTGCAGGATTGGTCAGCCCGCCAGCTCTCCCTTGTTCTCACCGCCAGGGGGCGCTCTCCTGCATTGCTCTGGCCGGTTCACCCCTTGTAGCCATGAGCAAGGGGTGGGGCCAGTTCTCCCGCTTTCGTGTCCTCAAGCTCGGTTCCCCGGCACCCACACCCTCAGGGCCAGCTGTGTTACCCAGGCATGGCATAGGGACCACTCCCAAGTGCTTCAGGTGACGAGGGGCAGGGACAGCTCTCATGACCTTAGGGCCAGCTCCTGGGGGGCATCCCTGTTCCTCCCATGCTGTCACAGGACAGATGAGTAATGGGGACAACTCGCCCATGCTCACAACTTCGGGGCTGGCTTGCCCACATCTCCACCAATGAAAGTGGCTTCATTGTGCTGCCCAGGTGAGGTACAGGGCCTGCTCTCCTGAGTGTTGCAGCTGATGCCAGGCAAGGACGGCTCTTCTGCTCTGACAGCCTCAGGGCATTGATGGCGGGTGGGGGTAGGGCATCTCTCCCCCAGCCATGCTGCCCGTGACAGATGAATAATGCCACCCTTGCTTTCTTAGAACTCGGAATCTGCCGGCAGCAATAGGTGTGCACGCATGTATGTATGTGTGCAGGTTTGTGCACACATGTGTGAGGTGGTAGTGGAGGTTCAGGGACAATCTTGGGTGTCATTCCTTAGGCACTGTCCACAGTTTTGGGGGGACCTCTCGGTGATCCAGAGCTCACCTAGTAGGTGAGGCTGGCCGGCCAGAGACCCCTAAGGATTTGTCTATTTCTGTTTCCCCAGAGGCCACCACTATGTCTAGATTTTTACAAAAAGGAGACTCTGAGGATTGAGTTCAGGCTTCTGTGCTTGCAAAGCTAGCAGTTTAAGGCTGAGCCATCTCTCTAGCCATGAATCAGCAGCAGTTTTTAAATAGAGATACGCAAGTGATGAAATCAAGGCAAGGAGCAAGGGCTGGATGAGAACTGAGGGTGCTTGGAGGACTTGTCTTGGGCAGTCAGAGCGGGTGTATCTGAACAGGTGTCACTGAGATAAACTCTGAAGGGTGTTATGCTGCTAGCCAAGAGAGAATGAATGCAAAGCTGTTCCAGACGGAGGAAGCTGTGTGTGCAAAGGTCCTGGGGCAGGAGTGGTTTTAGACTGTTCCCAGAAAGACGGCTGGCATAGGGGAGCCTTTTAGAGGGGCTGTGACCTGGTGCTAGGCAGAGAACAGAATGGGTGTTTATTGAAAACCATCAGCTGTTGTGGAACATTAGTGTTACATTTGCTCATGCTGTGGGATATGCAAAGATGTGTGGCATTCTTTCATGTTGCATTTGTTTAACCCTGTGAAGATATGTTATTTGTCTGTCTAAAACACCTGATTGATCTAATAAAGAGCTGAATGGCCAATAGCAAGGCAGGAGAGGGATAGGTGGGATGGCAGACAGAGAGAATAAAAAAGAAGAGAAATCTGGGAAGAGAGGATGGAGGAGTGAGGAAGGAAGGAGGAAGACTCCAGGGACAGCCACCCAGCTACACAGCAAGCCACAGAGTAAGAAGTAAAACAAGGTATACAGAGCTGTTTTGATTTGCATTTCTCTGATGACTAAGGATGTTGAACATTTCCTTAAGTGTCTTTCAGCCATTTTAGATTCCTCTGTTGAGAGTTCTCTGTTTAGGTCTGTACTCCATTTTTTAAAATTGGATTATTTGTTCTTTTGATTGTTGTAAGGAGGGTCTGCTTGTTTGTCCCGGCCGCCCGGCTTGCTTACACCCGAAATAACCACACAGAAACTGTATTAATTAAAACACTGCTTGGCCATTATCTCTAACTTCTTATTGGCTAACTCTTACATATTAGTTTAACCCATCTCCACTAGTCTGTGTATCGCCACGTGGCTCTGGCTTACCGGAGATTCTCACTGGTGTCCGTCTCAGGCAGAGGAGCCATGGCTTCTCCCTGACTCTGCTTTCTTCCTCCTAGCATTCAGTTCTGTCTCCCCCTGCCCTCCCCACTTACCTAAGTTCTGACCTATCAATTAAGCCAAGGCAATTTCTTTATTCATTAACCAATGAAAGCAACACACAAACAGAAGGAACTCCCACACCATTTGATGACCAATTTCTTGAGTTCTTTGTATATTTTGGAGATCAGTCCTCTGTTTGATGTGGGGTTGGTGAAGATCTTTTCCCATTCTGTAGGCTGCTGTTTTGTCTTGTTGACCATGTTTTTGCTCTACAGAAGCTTCTCAATTTCAGGGGGTCCCATTTATTAATTGTTTTTCTTAGTGTCTGTGCTACTGGGCTTATATTTAGGAAGTGGCCTCCTGTGCCAATGCATTCAAGTGTACTTCCCACTCTCTCTTCTATGAGGTTCAGTGAGGCTGGCTTTATGTTGAGGTCTTTGATCCAAGTTTGAGTTTGGTGCATGGTGATAGATGTGGATCTATTTTCATTCTTCTACATGTTGATATCCAGTTATGCCAGCATCATTGGTTAAATATGCTTTCTTTTTTACATTTTATAATTTTTGCTTCTTTGTTAAAAAGCAGGTGTTCATAGGTGTGTGGATTAATACTTGGGTCTTTGGCTCAGTTCCATTGGTCCTCCTGTCTGTTCTTATACCAATACCAGGCTGTTTTCAGTACTGTAGCTCTGTAGTAGAGTTTGAAGTCAGGGATTGTGATGCCTCCAGAAGTTCCTTTATTGTACAGGATTGTTTTGGCTATCCTGGGCTTTTTGCTTTTCCATATGAAGTTGAGTATTGTTCTTTTGAGGTCTGTGAAGAATTGTGCTGGGATTTTGATGGGCATTGAATTGAATCTGTAGATTGCTTTTGGTAAGATTGCCATTTTTACTATGCTAATTCTATCCACTCAAGAGCACAGGAGATCTTTCCACTTTCTGGTGTCTTCTTCAACTTATTTCTTCAAAGATTTAAAGTTCTTGTTATACAAGTCTTCCACTTGTTTGGTTAGAGCTACTCTGAGATATTTTGTGCTATTTGTGGCTATTATGAAGGGATAGTCATCAGAGAAATGCAAATCAAAACAACTCTGAGATTTCATTTTACACCTGTAAGAATGGCCAAGATCAAAACCACTAATGACAACTTATACTGGAGAGGTTGTGGGGAAAAGGGAACACTCCTGCATTGCTGGTGGGAATGGAAGCTGGTACAGTCCCTTTGGATATCAGTATGGCCATTTCTCAGAAAATTAGGAAACAACCTTCCTCAAGACCCAGCAATACCACTTTTGGGTATATACCCAAAGGATGTTCAACCGTGCCACAAGGACATGTGTTCAACTATGTTCATAGCAGCACTGTTTGTCATAACCAGAACCTGGAAACAACCTAGGTTCCCCTTGACCGAAGAAAGGATAAGGAAAATGTGGTGTATTTACACAACGGAGTACTACACAGCAGAGAAAAATAATGACATCTTGAAATTTGCAGGCAAATGGATAGATCTAGAAAACATCATATTGAGTGAGGTAACCCAGACCCAGAAAGACAAATATAATATGTACTCACTCATAAGTGTTTTTTAAACATAAAGCAAAGAAAACCAGCCTACAAATCATAATCCCAGAGAACCTAAACAACAAAGAGGACCCTAAGAGAGACATATGTAGATCTAATATACATGGGAAGTATAAAAAGACATGATCTCATGAGTAAATTGGGAGCATGGGGACCATGGGAGAGGGTTGAAGGGGAGGGGAGAGGAAGGGAGGGAAACAGAGTAACATGTATAGCTCAATAAAAATCAATTACAAAAACAGAAAAAAGGTGTACAGAAATAGAGAAAGGTAAATAAAAGCCCAGAGGCAAAAGATAGGTGAGATAATTTAAGAACAGCTGGCAAGAAGCAAGCCAAGCTGAGGCTGGGCGTTCGTTTGTAAGAATAAACCTTCATGTATGTATTTATTTAGTAGCTAGGTGGCGAACCCCCCAAATGAGCAAAGAGCCAAAAAAGTAAAACAAACAAACAAACTAACAAAAACCCCACCCAACTACAGTCCTCACAGGTAGGTGTGGCAGCTTGTGGCCGTCATCCTGGCACTGGGGAGGTGAGGACAGATGGATCCCCAGGGCTCCTTAGCCAGCCTAGCCTAATAACTCCAGGTCCTAGTGAGAGCATTTGTCTCAGCAAACAAGGCAGGGGCTGAGGAGATGGCTCAGTTGATAAAGGCACTTGCCACCAAGCTTTATGACCGGAGTTTGGGCCCTGGGAGCCACAGGGCAGGAGAAAAGAACTGACTCCTGCAAGTCATCCTCTGAGCTCCGGATGTGTGGTGCGATGCGCACCCCTTCCCCCATTCCCACCGAGGAACACATTTTATAAAGTTTAAAGGCCAAAGTGCTTGACTCCTGAGGAACAACATTAGCATTGATCTCTGGCCTTGTCTTAGTCAGGGTTTCTATTGCTATGATGCTACACCATGACCAAAGCAAGCTGTGGAAGAAGGGGTTAATTCAGCTGATACTTCCACATCATAGTCCATCCTTATCAAGGCAGGCAGGAAAGGAACTCATGTAGGGCTGGAACCTGGAGGCAGGAGCTGATGCAGAGGCCATGGAGGGTGCTGCTCACTGGTTTGCTCCTCATGGCTTGTTTGGTCAGCTTTCTTATAGAACCCAGGACCACCAGCCTGGGGATGGTGCCACCCACTGTGGACTGGGCCCTCCCACATCAATCATTAATCAAGAAAATGCCCAACAGGCTTGCCTACAGCCCAATCTAATGAGGCAGTGCTTAATTGGGGCTCCCTCCTCTCAGATGACTCTAGCTTGTATCAAGTTGACATAAAATTAGCCAGCCTTGGTCTTCACTCACACATATGTGAGCACTCCCTCAAACACACACACACACACACACACACACGCACGCACACACCACTCTCTTCCAGCACAATGGTGATAACGACTTATCCAAACCTATTCAGTATTTCCCCCTGAGCTAAAGGTTTTATATTTTTTTCTCCAATTATCAAAATTCCAGGCATGGTCAATTACCAGAGCAGAGCTGAGGACAGTGAACTTCCTAAAGGTTCACATCCCTGCCCTACTGCCCAGCCGAGTTAGATACAGCCCAGTTCTCCAAAACTTTAACACCATAGATCCCTGTCTTCTTTACTGTGCCCCAAGGTCAGACCCCTCTGCCTCAGCTCCCTGTAGCCAACCAGGGGAGTCTTCTGCCCAGCCCGCTCCAGCCCCCCTTCACAATGCATGAGAATGGTCCACCACTCTCACCCCTCCCCCAGCTTCTCAGAAATTCTGTTTCCTTGTTAAATAAAAGATGAGAGGCGGATAATAAAATCCAGATGCCCCCGAGGCCTTCCATGTCACCTGCCAATTTTTCTGTTGGTCATTTCTCTCCCCCTTTATACAAAACAGAAATGATGATTTGATGGCTTGGAGCAAGAGGCCATATTCAAATGGTCTCATTACCTGTCAGGCCAGGCTCTGTTTTCCTCCCTTGTTCCTCTCTTTAGATTCTGGTCTGCGATTCAGTATGTCAGCACCCTAGCCAACCTCAGTCCCCAACTGCCCCCTCCATTGCTCGCTACCACCTTCCTGCTTCGGATGAGAACCAGGCGTGGAGACTGTGATCAAGTGCTCTTAGCACCCTTGTCTCCCAGAATCCAGGATTCTTAATCCTCATCACTTAGCCCCTTCCCAGGGAATATTCGACAGGTCTGAAGTCCATTTTGGCATTCATGTTTTGGGGAGCGGGTAGAGACCAGAGACGTTGTTGTTCAGCATCTTAGTATGCACAGCACGGCTTCCCATTCCCAGCAAGGAATCAGCTTCCCCAAATACAGACAGTGTTGGAAAACCTGAGTCCAGTCATGATGTCCCCAGCTATCATTGGATCATGATTCCCAAATTGGGTTGTGTGTGGGTTCTGATCCTGACAAGGTTGTCTGTTCCGTGTGGTAGGGTTACTGCGTGTTGACCCCTCTGTTTCCCTGTGTTCCTTTTGTCTGGATGTCACAGCCACACTGAGACTCAGCTTTTGAAGTTTCCCACTGGCGATGGATGTGTCTGTTTCTCCTGTCATATGCTGTCAGTGTTTATGGCTTAAATAATGCCATAGATAATAGGGTTCAAAGGAAGGGCTAGGGCTTCTCTGGGGATGAGCGCTAATGAGGGAGATGATAGCAGTGGCGTGGGACAGTGAAGAGGAGAAGCAGCCACCCCCGGAGATCCACATCCTGGGACTTTGTTGATGGGATTGAATTAAAGGTCAGCTAATGCGGTAGATGGAGGGAGCAGGGTTTCCCAGGAGGGCCAATCAGAATCCAGAAAGCCGATCCCAGGCATTAGCAAGTGTGTGAGGACCGGAACTGGACGGTGCAGGTGACCTGCTGAGGCCTCTTGGGCCAGGGAGTGGGTTTCCCTTGATTCCCGGGAGGCAGGCAGCTGTGCCAGCATCTTGGTTGAGTGGGTTTTATTGAAACACAGTTCCTAGGCCGTGTAATTCACCACTGAGCGTACAGTGCACCGGGTTTTAGTTTATCCAGAGTTGTACAACCATCTCTGTCCTTGATCTGAGAACATTTCATCATGGCGCAAGAAACAAGATAGCTGTTACTTCCAGTTCTCCCCGACCCTACATCCCGGCCACCTCTCAACCCCTGCAGATTTCTAATCTGTTTTCTTTTTAATGGCTCTTCCTAGAAATGGAATCGTCCAGAGGATGGAGTTTGTGTCTGGCTTTTTTAACTTAACAATGTTTCCAGGCAGCAGCAGGCACCAGTGCTTCGGTCCTTTGTACAGCTGTGTAGTATTCCACCTTGTGCGGTTATGTGTATGTGGGTACTTGTCTTTCGCCTGGCTGCTTTCCTAGGCTATGGCTTGCACACCTTAAAAATCATCTGCTTGAAATAGGTGTGATGGCGCGCACGTTATTTCAGCACCTAGGAGGCCAAGGCAGGATTGTCATGCATGTAAGGACAGTCTGGGCTACATAGTGAGACTGTCTCAAAGAATCAAGGGCAGGGACTCGAGAGATGGCTCAGCAGTTAGGAGCGCTTACAGCTCTTCTTGATGGTCCAGGTTTAATTCTCAGCTCCAACGTGGTGGCTCATAATTGATGCCCTCTTCTGGCCTCCTTGGGCTCGTACACTCATGTTGTGCTATGCATAAACCCATTCAGGTACACATACAAACACATAGAAATCAAATCAATCAATCAGTCAATCAATCGATCTTATATAAAAAAAGACAAGAACTGTGACACACACACACACTCACACACATACACTCACACACACACTCGCACACACACACACTCACACACACACTCATATAATTCGGTGCACTTCATCAAGTTTGCAGAGTAGTGACACAGTTCTAGAAAGTTCTGCCCCTCCTGCATGCACTTAGTCTCTCTTGGGCCCCTACCCTAGGTGGCCACGGACCCACTTTCTGTTCATTTACCTTCATGACACAGCCACCTTTAAATCTCTCTCCTAGCTAGACGGCATGTATTGAGAAGGTGACTCAGTTGCTATACAGGTCTAGTCTCTGAGCCAAACAGCTGCTATCTCGGGGTCTCAGCTCTGCCCACTTACAAAAGATCATTTCAACTGGGCTTGTAGATCATCTGTACCCCCTCAGACAGGCCTGGGGAGACCCTCACCTGAGTACCCAGCCTCTCCCTACCTTAGGTTGTATGTAACTCTGTCCTGATTGCATGTGTTCGTGGGGAAGGGCTACTGTATATATGCCTGTAAAGGACTGGAGGTGGGGGTGGCTTCCATGCAGCTGTGGGGAACCCCATCCCTGAGGCCTTCTGGGGGCAGAATGTCTAGCTCTGTAAGGAAGCCCAATAAACTTGCTGGTTCCCCAGACTGAACTCTGGTGGAGTTTGTGCCTCAGTTTGTCATTAGGACCTTAGGGGGAGGGGTAGACGTTGCTTTTGTCTCCTAGGAAGGAATGTTAGTGGTACATGTTCTGAGCATCTGCCGGTGGTAGAAATATAGGTGGAGGACAGGATGCTCGGGCAAGCGATTCTACCTCCTAGATTCTCAGTTTCCCCATATTATGTGGAGTGGCGTTGGCTGTAAATGTATTTGAAATCATGCTGCCCAGTGCAGGCCTTGAGGAAACTTTAGACTACATGGTTACCACCTCACCTGTGTCCCCAAAGCCTACCTAGCTGATGTCACCAGCCCCGTGTCACAGATGAGCCTGCCAGGGCTCATGAGGTGGTGCTGGGTCTTAGCACAATAAAGCAGGCAGAGCCCCTCCAGCAGCACAGGGAGGGAGAACCTACGACCTGCAGGCCAAGGCTGCTCTAGGGCAGTGGTTCTCAGCCTGTGGGGCGCGACCTCTTTGGGGGTCCCCTAAGGCCATCAGAAAGCAGACTCCTATATTACGATTCATCAGAGTAGCAAAACTACAGTTATGAAGTAGCAGATTAATGAAAATAATGTCATGTGGGGTCAGCACCTGAGGAACTGTGTTAGAGGGTTGCAGCATTAGGAAGGTTGAGAACCATGGCTGCCTCATCCCCTTGACAAACAAGTGGGATCAAAGGGGGCAGAGGTGGCGTTTGCCTGTGTGAGTTGAGACATGGATGCCACTATCTGTCAATTCCATTTTAAGTGAACCTTAAATCCAATGGTTAGTGTCTTTATAGGGAGAGGCAAATGGGCGGGGGGGGGGGAACCAGTGGGAGGGACACAGAAGGGCCAGCGCTCTGTGACGAAGGGACAGCGGTGGGGTGGTGAAGCCAGAAGCCAAGGCATACTTGTCTGGAAGAGGCACAGATTGCTGCCCCCTGCCCCCAGCCTTAGAGTGGACGTGGCCTTGCTGGTGACTTCATCTTGAACTTTCTGCTCTAAAACCATCAGTAAATGGATTTCTATAGCTTTAAGTCTCAGTGAGTGGCGGCCTGTCAGTGTGGGAATACTAGATGGTCATACCTGCCTTGTTCAAAAATCTCCATGGCCGACGTTGGAGATTCCCTTGGGTCCTACCAGTGAGCACGTTCAGGCCTGGAGAAGCTGGGTAAGTACCGGTAGTGGGTATAGACCGGGCATGTGGACAAGGCAGACCCAATCTTGATGCACAGTCTTCACCACTCTTGGCCTTCCAGGGATTTCTAGAATCTTCCATGGTCTTCCTTTCCTGGAGGGTAGGCTGTAAGTGATGGTTTTGTTGCTCAACAATTGAAGACTGCAGAAGTCTGCTCTGAGACCAGTGGCTTTGGGTTCTCTTAGCTTTTCCTCCTTTCCCATTGGGCTGGGGATGGTGGTAGGCGGGACCTGGGATCTGGGCAGGGGTTCATTAACTGAGGTTGGTTGGCATGACAGACCTGCTAGGGCACCTGGCCTGCGTCTTGGGAGCCATTCGCTTCACAGTGTGAAAGGAATGTCCCCACGCACAGGAATGAGTGTCCTCGAACTCTTGTCCTCTTGATGGGAATCCACGGAGGGTGGTGCATAGCCTTAGGTGCAGCCTAGAACTTACCCGGGAATTATCCAGATGCCTTCTGATGTGACCACATCCGGGTGAGCGATGGGTCCTCTGCCCGTTTGTTTGTGTTCCACTTTCTCTCCAAAGGAAAGAGATGTGCCGCTTGTGTTGAGTTTTATTTATACTGCTCACACTGGGGACTTTTTTTTAAGTGGGGGATGCTGCTTATAATCATATGTGGTTGGGGTTCTCAGCCTTTGGGTTGTGAGTGGGCACCCCATCGAGAAGGCCTGGAGAAGGTTGATGCTGATATCCTTGGGTGACTGTCCCCTGGCTTCTGATCCTTCACTTGGGGAAGATGGCGGTAGCTGCCTGCCTTTGACAGATCTGGCCTGGCTTGGATACCGGAGTGGTTTGTCACTGGGTGGTGGATTTGACCTTTCAAGAAAGCTAAGGCACTGTCTGTGTCTATCTTTGCTCTTTCTGCCGTGGCTGGGGACTCCGCATCATAAAGCGTAGGTGAGGTTTTTCCCATTTAGCTTGGAGCAGAATGGATTTGAAGCTGCTTCCTGGATGCCTCTGTTAAGGCCAGGGCCAGGGTGGCACAGGGAGGGAGGAGGTGGGGCCGCACTGGGAGAAATGGGTTACTGGGGCATAATATTCCCAACTGCTTTCTTCCTTACTCTCTGTTTACTGGTGGCCATGACCTGAAAGAAATGAGCCGGCCACAGTAGTTCAAGCCCACCAAAACCGTGAGCCAGCAGAGTTTCTCTGTCCATTACTCCCTCCTCTGTCCATTTCATCAGCGTTGTGTCTCAGTTTGGACATCTGGTGAGCATGAACTTTCCTTTCATGAACTAGGCCCCTCCCCATGGACTAGGTCCCGCCCCATGGACTAGGCCCCTCCCCATGGACTAGGTCCCGCCCCATGGGCTAGGCCCCTCCCCATGGACTAGGCTCCTCCCCATGGACTAGGCTCCTCCCCATGGACTAGGCTCCTCCCCATGGACTAGGCCCCACCCCATGGACTAGGCCCCTCCCCATGGACTAGGTCCCGCCCCATGGACTAGGCCCCTCCCCATGGACTAGGCCCCACCCCCTGGTTCCAGCCCTACCTGACACACAGTGTTTGATGTGTGGACAGATTCCTTCATTTTATACTTGAGGTGGCATTCCAAGAGGTCAGTTTGTCCAAGACCAGGTACATAGCAGGTGCACCATGCATGGTTAGAACACAGCTCTGACTCCAGGGCCAGCTGCCCCTCCCTCTGAATGCCTCCCCCCTTCACTCCCCTTTCTTCTCAACCACAGCTTCATCTCCATCCTGACCCCCTATTTCTGGGTGAGCTTTTCCTAAGTTTGAGTTTGTAAGCAGGAAGGACGTGGGCCTCTGACTGGGAAATGGCCCTTTTCTACTAATCCCCGGGGTGAGTTGTCTGTATGGGAATAGAGGAAAATTGCCTCCCAAATATGTTATAATGTAGCCAGAGGAGCACATTCAGAGGGGACCCAGTTGGGGGCTACCAGCCTTTCTTGTCCCAGGGTGTCTGTCTATCTTCTTGCGAGTGTCAGTGTCCCTGGCTTGGTGGTTGGGTGTGACTATCCTCGTGTGTGCTTTGTTGCTGTGGTAAAATGCTGTTAGCTTGGGGAGGAGAGGTTTATGTCTGCTTGCAGCTTACTGACCATCACTGAGGGAAGCCAAGGCAGTAGCTCAGGGCAGGAACCTGCAGGCCGGAACTGAAGCAGAGACCACGGAGGATCTCTGCTCATTGGCTTGTTCCTCCTTCTGCTTGGGGACCTTTCTTATAAAGCCTAGGGTCACCTGTCCCGAGATGGCTCTTCCAACAGTGAGTTGGACCCTCTTACGTCAATCCGCCATAAAAAATGCCCTATCGACATGGCCACAGGCCAAGCTGGTCAGAGTAATTCTTCATTTGAGGCTCCCTCTCTTCCCAGGTGACTCTGGGCTGTGTGAAGCCATCAGCTCAGGCCAACTATGACAGTGCACCATTTTAATGGGGGCCGAGGAAGGTCATTGGAGAGTCGATGTGTAATGTAGAAGGGAAGCTGATTCTGTTAGTGCAGTATAGTTGGGAAGTCAGGAAGTCCCGATATGACACTACCCATCAGCTCTGGAAATCACTTTGATGTGGTTAATGGGACCATGAGTCAGGCTAAATTGCCTGCCCACCCCAGGGACCTTTTAATTTCTCCTTTCCTTTTTCAGTTGGATGGGTCTATTTGACGTCTGATCATAGATTCTATTTTTGAGCCACAATAAATGAGACTCCCTCTCCCCACCTCCACACAGTCACTGAAATATCTGGGTGTTTATGATGTGGTCGGCACCCTGTTTAGTTATGGGCATAGGAGTGAAGCACACAACCCTTGTGGAGCACTTCTAATGGGTGAGACCACAGATTCCCACAACATTGCCATAGGGATCTGTGGAGGCCACCGAAAGAGGTGCTTGGTGTTGGAGAGGCCTGCAGTAGGGGATCACGGCTCACCTATGACATCGGTGAAGGCTACCAAGGGGACTAGAGATAGAGCTGAAGTCAAGGTGTGGACAGCATGTGGAAAGACCCCAGAGAGGGCAGGGGGAGCATGTGGCACCCAGAGAACAGGAGAGAGAGGGAGAGAGAGAGAGAAGAATGGAGAGGGGAGAGAGAGAGAGAGAAGAGAGGGGCACGGAGCACCTGCAGGCTGTATGAGCTCTGAGTGACTGCTGTAACAAATGTCCTCATACTTAGTGTCTTCAAGCAATCGGGTTTTTCTTTTCCTCCCATCATTCTGGAGACTATAAGTCTAAGCAAGGTGTCTAAAGGCTCCGGGGAGGCCTACCCCTTCCCTTAGATAATACCTTGACGACTTACGTTGGCGCTAGGCATTCTTTGGTTTTGGTGGCATCATCTTAACTCTGTTGTCTGCATTGTCTGTGCATGGCTTCCCCTACCATCTCAACCTCTTCTGGTTATAGCAGACCTCTCCCATCCTTTCTCGTATAAGAATACATATCCTTGGTTTAGGAAACAAATGGGTAATTGAGGATGTGTTCCCCTCAAGATCCTTAACTGAGTTGCAGAAGCATCATCTCTCTCTCTTTTTCTTCAGAGGAAGTCATCACAAGTTTGGGTGTTTGTGGCTCTGGTCTGGGTATGGAATCCAACCCTTCCTCGAGACAATGGTGAGGAGGTGATCTTCATTTTGGGAAGCTTCAGGGGTCACCAGAGAGTTAAAAGCATGGGGTGAACCCATAGCTGCTTTCCAAGTTTTCATTGCATCATCTGTCTTTCTGTCTGCTATTGTGTGTGCACGTGTGAACGCCGTGGGCCACATGGAGAAGTCAGAGGACAAACTGCAGCCGTTGGTTCTCTACGTCATGTAGGCTGTGGGAATCAAGCTCAGCTTGTCAGGCATGGTGGCCAGCCCCTTTACAGGCTGAGTCACCCCCTCCCCACCCCCCTCTCCACCGCCAATGCTTTTAGATGGTTTCTCTTCTGTGCAGTGGGTAGAAGATGGTGTGTGCTCGGTCTGTAAGAGATGAGACACGGGAACCTGTGCTGGGAGTGAGGAGTGGAGAGGATGAGAAGCAGGTGGAATTAGAAGGGCCAACCGAGTTTCTGTGTGTGTGTACATGGTATGCTTATGTATTAGCGTGTGTGTGTATATGCAAATAGCGTGTGTGTATATGCAAATAGTGTATATGCACATGGTACGAAGTGTGTGTGTGTCTTTGGTGTACCCAAATGTATATGTGCATCGCATGATGTGTGTATCTGTGTGTGTATAGATTATACAGAGTGTGTGTGCAAGTACATGTTCAGTTACGTGTACAGTGTGTGGAGTTGCTCGGCGGTGGTGGCACAGGCCTTTAATCCCAGCACTCAGGAGACAGAGGCAGACAGATCTCTATGAGTTCAAGCCCAGCCTGGTCTACAGAAGAAGTTCCAGGACAGCCAGGGCTACACAGAGAAACCCTGTCTCGAACCACTCCCCACCCCCCCAAAAAATCGTACTTTAGGCTGGAGAGATGGCTCAGTGGTTAAGAGCACTGGCTGCTTTTCCAGAGGACCTGAGTTCATTTCCCAGCAACCACATGGCGGCTCACATGTGTGGAGTCCAGAGATCAACCCTAGGGTATTTTTCCTCGGGCACTGTCCATCTTGGTTTTTAAAACAAGGTCACTCATTGGCCTGGAAGTCAACTCATAGGCTAAGCAGCCTGGCCAGCCCTGGGGTCCTCCTATCTCCTCCTCTTACTCTGTGTTGGGCATGCAAATACATGTTACCCTGCCTGGCATTTCTTTGTGAGTTCTGGAGATTGAACTTGGGTCTTCATGCTTGCAAGACAGGCGCTTTATTGACTGAGCCATCTTTCTAACCTGGGAACTCTCTTTTTTTAAAAATTATTAGTTGGAATAATTTATTTACCATTGTTTTCTATGGTGGCTTCGATGTTGAGAATTGTACCAAACCCAGTTCTGGGATGTTTCTGAAGTCATCTGAGAGACATGGCATTCACTCAGTGGATGTTCCCCTTATTACTCAGTTTTCTTGTGAATAATTTTTTTCTTTGGCGCAGCTAATAGCACCCTCACCTAGCTAAGTGCATGCAGCGCCAGGCAGGCAATTACAGCCCAGGCCGGCTTGATCTGTCTCCGGCTCATTGATGAGCATCATTATTTTTCAGTAACATTATTATTATTTTTTCTATAACAACCAGGCTTGTTCTGCACAGGAAAAATAAATAAGAAAGGCAACTTGGCAAGAGTTGTGTTTAATTTGCATGGGATTTGCATGTGATTAGGGACCTCCTTGGGCCTTGTGCTGAGGTCAGGGTCTGGTTAGGTAGGTGAAAGGGCAGGTGTGAGCTTCCTATCACTATGCTCTGGGGTGCATTAAAGGGGAGGGAGGCCGAGGATCAGGGCTGTGGGCTCTGGGGTCAGCTGTGTTGTGGTCACATCTGACTGTGTGTCTCTGTGTGACTTGTATGTCTGTCTCTGGTCATATCCTGCTGTCAGCTGGTCATGTCCACACTGAAGTTCCTTGGCTTTGGGGAAGGTACCCTAGCCACAAGGTTAGACTATCTGTAGAGTTCATCAGATTGTTGGTTGGCTTAAACGAGATAGTGTGTTATTGCTAAGACTAAGCAGGTAGGTAGTGGGGGACACCGGGGACACTCCGCACAGATGCCAGCCTGTGGAATGGTCTACAGGGATTCGAATATGCCTAGCAGACAGGTGTTCATCTCTTGCCTCACGGGACTGGGAGCCCAAGTCTTCACCTGCAGTGACCGTGTTTCAGGGACGGCCACATTCTGCAGTAATTGTATGTCTTTAGCATATTTGGGGATGGTACTATAGATCCCCGGAGGACTTCCCGGGCAAGTCTACCTCTCAACACAGGAAGACACAAGCGCTACAGAGGGTGTCTCTTTAATTTTGTGAGTGCAGGTGCCCGAGGAGGCCAGAGACATCAGAAGCCCTGGAATTGGAGTAATTGACAGTTGTAAGTTGCCTGATATGGGTGCTGCAAGCCAAACCTAGGTTCTCTGTAGGCACAGCCAGTGCTCCTAACCACTGAGCCATCATCTCCCCAGCCCTAAGGCTGGTTTGTTTGTTTGTACTGGGATTAAAGGTGTGTATTCCTGCACCTGGCCTAAGTTTGGGGCTCTTGGAGGTGACTTTCTGGGCTCCTGTTTTAAGGGGACATGGTCTAGACCCGGCGAGAGGATGTGCTAGACATTCTCAGGTGCCTAAGGGTCTGTGTTGGTCGACAGTCAGCGAATCCTAGGGTGGATTAGAGCTGATTCCATCTGACAGGTCCAGTTCTTTCTCAAGAGAGCTTGAGTGGGCTGGGTAACCACGGAGTCAATGGCTGAGCTGTACCCGTGCCCCTCCCCAAACCTCGACTCCTACTCCTCACAACTTCAGCCCCCTCACACACACACACAACACACACACACACACATACACATACACACACACACATATGGTGGGGGATGGAAACCAACTTCCCTTGTAGAAGATAGGTCCAAGGAGAGGAAAAGGGGGTTCCTGGTCTGTCTGCCTCCACATTTTTGCCTCCAGGACTGCTTGAATCACCTGAGGACAATCGCCACCATGATTACTTAGGAAAATGTGTCCACTGTGCCCCTCCAATGCAATGAACTCCACTCCCTTGGGGTTCACCAGCCATTGCTTTCCTTATGATCCAGGTAATGTGTTGATCGTGAGTGGTGAGACCTCCCCCAAATCCAGGCTGGACACGGCAGGTGACAGGTGGCCCTGTGCCATACTTCAGCGACCTCAGCTTTTACAGCTCCTCTGCTCGTGGAGAGGACTCATAAACGTGGCATTTGCTTTTGAGTCTTGGGGGAGCCTTGAACTTCTGATTAAATTGGCTCCAGGCAGGTGGAAAGCAGGCAGCTGGGGGGAGGGGGAGGGGCTGTTTTTGCTCAGCCTGTGGATGGCCCCTCACCGTGTGGGTCAGTGTTGACTCACACAAATATGGCTTCCTCCCCCCGCTCCACGAAGAGCAGCCCCCCTCCCCACTCCGTGACACTGCTCTCCCCAGAAACCATGTTTTCCCCTCAAGGAAGTAGTCACTCTTCTAGAGCCAGTTCACAAAGGCCCTTCTTTTCTCTTCCACTCCACTCCACCCTCCGTCATTCAAGGGTGGGAATCTATTTGCCGACACGACACTATTTGCTTTTTTTTTTTTAACAAAAAATGTTCTAAATCAGTCAAATGCAAAATTTGCTATATTTAAGTACTCCAGAACTTTTTTTCTCCCCAATGTAAACTCTGTAGCAAAAAAGGTAACCCCCATGAGCCCCTGGAAGCCATTAATGTAAGTCCTTTAGGTCCCTCACGTATGGGCACAGGATGGCCTCCTTTTACAAGACTAAGTAATAGTCCACTGCTAGATGCATAATAATTCCGTATTTACTGTTTGGAGGGAGCACAAACTCTTCCACAGCAGTGGTGCCTCTTCCATTCCCTCAGCGTTGACTGAGGGGCCAGTTTCTCCATGTCTTCACTGGCGCCTACCGTTCCTACATACCGCCACGGGGATGCCTGTGATGTGTCTTTCTCTCATGCTTTCCACTGACACGTAATGTTGGTCTCCTTCATGCGTGCATTGACTTCCACTTGTACATCCATCTTCAGAGACATTTTTCAAGTCTTTCCCCCACTTTTCATTATTCTCTCTCTCCCTCCTTCCCTCATCCCCTCCACCCTTCCCCTTTTCCTCCCTACTCCCTCCCTCTTTCCTTCCTTCCCTTCCTTTTCCCTCCCTCCCTTTCTCCCTACCCCTACCCTCTCTCCTTTTTTTATTCCCTCTCTCACCCTCTTCTTCCTTCCCTCCCTCCCTCCCCCCTTCCTTCTCTCCCTCCCACCTTCTCTAAAGATGGACTCCAGGGCTTTGGCAAGTTCTCTCTCACTGAGCTTCACCCCAGCCCTCCACTCCCCTTTGAACTGCGTTTGTGGTATCTCCTCTCCTTGAGTCTCCAGCCACTCTGTAGCAACAGAGTCCAAGCAGAGGTTGAGTGGGGTGGTGCTCCCTTTGGCTTCAGGCCAGCAGCCTCCACCCTCTGGGCTTCCCTGCTTCTGTTTCCTATCAGTAAACTTCCTGCGGAAGTCGGGTTGCCTGGGGCAGCCCCCATCACACGAGGCTTCCTTGAACTTGGCCTTATTCTTGTCCCTGAGGTAGACTCCATTTACAGCTACAGCCTGGTTTGTGCTTTCTACTGCCGGATGCTGTGGCATCCCAGAGAGTTCTGAGATGGATGCTGTCCACGGAGCCCATGGCAGCCACACCAGTTTGAAGTGTGTGTGGCTGGAGGGACCTTTAGAACATGGTGTGCCAGTGCCAGCAGCAGCCAATATGGCCTTGCATGGGCAGCCAGCCGTCTGTCTGTCAACCTGCCAAAGCTTACTGATACACAGTTCATCTTGGTGAGGGAGAGACATGACTTAGAAGTGACCCTGAAGGCTGCAGAACCAGAGGACAGGTACCTTTACATAGGTGGGAGGGAAGGGGTGTCCCCCAGGACCCTGAACAGGGACCCAGTGTCTACTGTGCCAGCTCTCCTCATGGCATTAAGACTTTAGGTTGTGCCAACTCCAAGGTCACAAGCCTTGGATGGGATTTAGCCCCTCCCCTATCCACCTGCCAGATGCCCTCCTTCCCAAGACACCATGGAGCAAAGTGTCCCAGCAGGCAGCAGCTTCCCAGATACTTAAAACCTTCCAGTGTTCTTGGCTTCCCCTCCTCCCCCCTTAACACGGGCTCGGGTCCTCTTAGCCTTTCCTCAGAGCTGTCAGCAGACTGCGGCTCCCGCTCGGAGCCCTGCCCCTCGCTCAGAGCAGGTGCCCAGATTCTCATCTGAATTCGAGTCTGTTTGCTTGAGGTTGCAAATGCTCCCCATGACCTTTAGAGGTACAGTTTCCTTGGAGATGGCAAAATCAGATCTGGGGACCTGCCTGACTGTGGGTCAGATTTTATTCCAGGCCCCCAGGCAAAACCGAAGCCATCTCCGGCCACCATCAGGGTTTTCATTTGGAAGCCAGTGAAGTGCCACAGAGCGAGACCCCTTTGATGTGATAATGTGAAAATGAGAATTGATTGAAAAAAAAAAAAGATCAGTGCCATTTAATTAACCTGTGTGTTGGCAGAGATCAGTTGCAGACATTTAAATGAGTAACACGCAGCCAGCTCTCTTCAGGCTGCATGTGTCAGGGCTCAGGAAAAGGGTTGAAGTCTCAGTTCTCTAGTTAACAGGACCTCAATGAGCAAGGTCTTCAGCCCTTCTGAGTATTAGGGTCTTTCAGGACAAAGAATACAGCAATGATCCCATTCTGCCATGATCCCACGTCAGGAGGCTAATGTTCTGCATGGCCCATGAGGCGTTCTGCCCACAACTGGATTATGAATAAAGTTTTATTGAGATGCTGCCTCCCTCCTTTCATTTCCTTCTTTCTTAATTTCCTTTTCCTTCTCTCCACTATTTTTCTCCTCCTTTCTCCCACTCTTATCTTCCTTTCCATTTCTTTCCTTTCTACCCTCCTCATTTTTTTTTCTTTCCAAATTGCATGTGTATCACAGGCAACGAGCCTTTTTGCCACAAAAGATACTCATTCATAGCAAAGTTGGAAGCTCTCCCTCCCTCCTCATTCTTCTGTCTCCTTCACCATAAACCTTTATAGTTCTTCAAATACATCATGCAAATATACAGGGAATATTTAAACAGACTAGTCATGTATTTATACACATTTATGTTTAAATACTGTTTGTGTATGAAAGCTCATATTATATATGTGGTCTGGCAGTTTTTGTTCTTTATAATTTAGTATACCTTGGGCTTTTAAACAACTGTTTTTGTTTGACCAGAAGCCATAAAACCTCATCTCAAGGACTAAATCTGGCCCAAGTCTTTGCAATCAATAAGGTTTTATTGGGGCCCATAAAGTTTTATATTGTCCTGCTTAACTGTAATTGTCAAAGTGACACCTGGAACTGTTTGAGAAAGAGACTCAATTGAAGACCTTCGTCTTGAGCTGTATAAGAAGGCTAGCTGACCTAAGCCTGCTTGACAGGCAGCAAGCAGCGTCCTTCACAGTTCCTGCTGCGATTCCTTGGGTGTGAGCCCCTGTAGGTCAGGCTTTGTGGAATGATGAGTAGTTCTGCCTTCAGGATTCCTGCTGGAGTTTCCATCCTGACTTCCCTCAGTGATGGACTGTGACCTGAAGTACGAGCCAGATAAACCCTTTCTTCTCCTAAGTTGCTTTTGGCCAGGGTGCTTGTTACAGCCACAGAAAGGAACTAGATAGAATAATGACAAGTGCCTATCTGCTTTCAAATGGAACAGTTAAGTTGCCATGGAGGCGAGGAAGCCCAGGAAGCCGGCGACATTTGCTATCTGGACCCTTTCAGGTTTGTTAACTTCTGCTGCCAAACGACCCTTTTTCTTCTTACTGAGCACATGGTATTCTACAACCTGGCTGTAATCTTTAATAAGATGTCCCTTTATTAAGACACCAACTATGCTGTAAATGGGGACCTGACAAATGGGCTGGATCAGGCGTGGCCTCGATGCTGGGGAGATTGCACTGATTTCTGGCCCCTTGAAGCTTGTGACTGTGATGGTCTCATAGTTAGCTGTGTGACTGTGTTCTTGAGACTGTCTCAGAGGTGGGCTTGGTTTCCATTTCTTCTTTCCCCCTGGAATGTTCCAGCCAAGTCAGCCTCAGTGGCTGAGCTCTCAGATCCTGGAGTCTTGGTTCCTGGAGAGTCTGAGAAGATGTTGTTCTCTGCACAGAATTTTGTTCTAGAACACCAGTTCCTTCTACTCCGTGGGCAATGATGGCATAGGTGAGTGTCACATTGTGGAGTGAGCCTAGAGAGAACATCTCTAAAGCATAGGGAGTTGCCACAGGGCTACAGGGCTTGTGGGAGTGCAGACATCTGGGATCCACCCCAGAGGTTTGAGGAGCTGGGCTTGCTTCACAGAGTTGGGCTTTAATGAAACTTTGAGCCTCTGATGTTTAGAATGAGGAACTGCAGGGCTGGAGTGTGTGTCTCAGCAGGCGAGCACTGGCCTATTGTGTGAGGTCAAAGCTTATACAGCATTGCAGGGTGACAGCTGAGGATGGATGAGGGGTCTTGGACTGCGGATAGCAGAAGCCAGCCATCTAAACAGAATGCGAGCCTGTTTGGACACTTGAGGGTCAGTTTCCAGGATGGTTAAGAAAGCTGCAACGGGTTCTGTTGACAAACTACCACCAGACCAAATGAACTTCAAACATTTCTTTCCCCATCATTGAGTTACCACTCAAGATCCATTTCCCCCAGTGAGATTTGAGTGGGTCTGATTGGCGCTTGGTGACTCAAGGAGGCCATTGTCTTCTAGCTGGCATCTCCAACCGACCTGTGCAGGAGAGAGACTGTCCCCAAATGAGGAAGGATGGATGCCAGGTGGCCTTCAGTCAGACATCTCCTGCAGGGCGGCAGGACACAGACCATGGACTCAGATATTTAACACACAGGTCTCACTGAATAGCGAGACTTCTGTAGGTGAAGGGGTCCAGTTGCCCTTGGCAATAGGCACACCCTCTGTCCTAATTCATCCCAAATGATCAAGCTCTGTGGCAGCTTGCTGGCTGCATTCATTGAGTGTACGCCAAAGGTCTCACTGAATAGGCCCCAGCTCTTTAAACACAAGGAAAAGGAGCCAAAAGCTTTCTTGGAAACCCTGTAGGCCAGCCACGAGTATCCATGCTCACCCACCCTTGCTGTGATCCTTCATGCAGACCCATCTGTCCCAATAAGCAAGGGACAGTTGGGGAGCCAGAGAGGTGACCCTACCACATAAATAAGAAGCCTTGAGCTCAAAGCTACAAGAATCCTGATTGGGCCAAGGTCACGGTGCTAAGAATGGAGGAGAGCGAGCTGGGGAGTAAGGAACTCTTGAGACAATCTGTGCCTAACCCTGCAATTGATGGGGCGGGGGGAGTTGAGCCTAGCGGATGTTAAGTGACTGACCTCGAGAAGTCCAACCCAGAATCCTGTTTGGGCTGAGAGCTTCCAACCTCTGGTGTCTGGGAGAAGCTGCTATCTGCCTTATAGGCTCCGATGGATGGAACCCAAGGAACCACCAGATAAAACCCGCTGGTCTAGACACAGTGGGCATACCTACGCAGTTTCTTTGGGGTGCATGTGTGTGTGTAAGTGCATGTGTGGGTGGAGGTCTAAGGACAGCCTTCAGGATCATCTCAGGAGTTAGTCACCTTTGTTATTTTGAGACGGTGTCTCTCATTGGCTTGGAACTCACCAGCATAGCTACACTGGCTGGTCAGTAAATGCCAGGGTTGCCCCTGTTCCTGCCTCTCCAACACTGGGATTACAAGCACATGCCATCATTCTTGATCTGTGTGTGTGTGTGTGTGTGTGTGTGTGTGTGTGTGCATGCGTGCGTGCGTGCACAACAGGGTCTCTCTCTGTAACTCTGGCTGTCCTTAAACTCATTCTGTAGTCCAGGCTGGCCTTGAACTCAGAGATCGGTCTGCCTCTGCCTACTGAGTGCTGGGATTAAAGGTGTGCACCACTGCTACCCAACTCATACCTGACTTTTTTTTTTTTTTTACATGAGTGCTTGGGATTCAAACTCAGTTCCTCATGCCCACATAGCAAGCGCTTTCCCGATTGAGCCATCTCCCCAACCTCCAGATTAATGTTCTTCCTGAGGAGAAAGGGGAGGGCCTGGGAAATGCTACACAGGGGGTAAAATATTCATCCAAGGGTCTTTGAGGGCTCACACCTCAGCAAGGTGCTACATTGCCTAGGGTGCTATCATAGAGCAATGTCTGAGCCTTGTGAGCCCTTTCTTGCCAGGAGTTCCAAACAAACCCAAATCCTAGCATGGCTGTGACATATTTTAAAACAAAGTGCTTCGGAGCTAGGTTGAACCTGGTTCAAATCCTGCCTCCATCACTTCCATACTGTGTGACCTCAGTCGAGCTGCATAGCCTCTCTGATCATCTGTTCATCTGAGACAACTCCCATCTTGAATGAAGATGATGACCTAGTGCCTTTATATATACATAGAAAATATATCTATATATCTATATGATTACTGCCACGGAAGCAGGGGCCTGGAAGCATGCTGTTTGCCCTTCCCGATCCCTCCCCTCAGCCACCTTCTTCCCCATTTCTGATACTAGTCAGTTGACTCTCTCTCTGCTCTACTCTCTGACCCCAAGGAGAAGCAAGGAGGAGAGGGAAGAAGCTGGCCTGGTCGTTTCTCTAGGGAGACCGTCATTTGTTGGGTCAACAGAAGCCTGGCCACATCCCACCGTCCCCAGGGAGACAGTGAGCAGAGACCTCTGAACCAATTTATCTTGCAAATTGTCTTTTTTCTCAGGCAGAGGGAGGAAGGAGGAACTTAGAAGACAGCATCTAACCAGATGCCCTGCAAAGTCTGCCCCAAATCAACCATCCTTTTTAATAACGAGGGTTGTCGTGAGCCCCAGTTCAATCGGAAATGACAGGCTGTGTAAATATTTGCTCCTGTAACTGATTTATGGGGTAGGGAGCAACAAAAAATAAGATTAGTCACTAATCATGGGGCTACAGGAAGATCAGGAAGCCCAGATGCCAGGGCCCACTGCCCGGAAGGTCCAGGCGCTCACCCAGGTCAGTGTATACTCTGAGGACAGTGGGAGAGACGGGGTGCTGTGTAAGGGTCTTCACCTGGGGCTGTGAACTTGTGGATTATTCCTTAGGGGAGGCTTCGGGCAGCACTGAGACCAGCCTCTAGCTAGATGCCCAGATCTGAGCTCAGGATGGGCTTTTCCTTGAATTTGATAGCTGGTCAACTTCCTATGGGGATGTGTGCCTTTGGGAAATAGAAGCGAGTGTGGGTGACGGTCTATGATGGTGGAGGTCGACAGACTTGACTCTTCCCGAGTATATAAACTGTTGAGAAGGCCAATAATAGGCACTGTCATTCCTTCTGCAAATGAATTATGTCCCTAGCATAGCACCCAGTCCCTGGCATCATGAAGCTGGTTTGGCATTCCTGATGTGGTGGCCCACTCCCTTGTTCTGAACTTCCTGCAGGTTCAGCTCCACAGTCACTCAGAGCCAGCTCTCCCATCAGGATGGGTACTGGGTCTCACCTCCCTGTAGCAACTAGATACAGTGGAGCCCTGGATGAGCCGATACCTCCAGATTTATTGACCCTCTCCTGGGTCACCAATGTGGGGCATCCATGAGTACCCGTGCTGCAGTGTGTAAGAACATGTGATCTTCATCCATCTGTAAATTCATACTAGTGACCATACTGGAGCTGGGGAGATGGCTCAGTGGGTCAAATTGCCTTGCAAGAATGAGGACCCAAGTTCAAGTCCCATCACCCATGTAAAAATCTGGGTATGATATTGTTTGCTTGCAATTCTAGGGCTGGTGGGCCAGGGGTAGAGGTAGACAATCGGACAAATTGGCCAGTCAGATTAGCTGGATCACTGAGCCCAAGTGACAGACACTGTTTCAAAAAAACAAAAATCATTAAACCAAAACCAAACTAAACCAAACCAAAAAAGATGGACAGTATCCGAGGAATGACACCCAATACTGACTTTAGCCTTCATGGGTGTATGTACATACATGTGCATGCACACACCCCCTTCCACACCTGTATATACACATACACAGCCCAAACAAACATGACACACACAGAAAATGTCCTTACCAATCTCTTATAACATCCAGGCATTATGCTAACCCTGGGGTCCATAAAGAACTAGCCAGGCATGACACCTGCCCTCCTTGGGCTTCCAAATAGGAAGGAGACCTCAGTGTTCATGAGGAGATTGGAGAAGCAGCCACATGCTTCCAAGCCGGGATCCGAGCTGTGGAAAGCCATGGCCGCCAGTGATTCGGCTCAGTTGTCCTAGGAGGAGAGAGAGACTGGCAGAATCTGGGTATCAGGGACAGACGCTGTACAGAGAGCCAGGTAGTGGGAAGTGAGATTCAGGGGCAGCTTTGAGAGGCACCTTGGATTTTCCTACTTCTAGGAAGGTGTGTTAGGATCCAGGGAATCCCAGTTTTTTTTTTGGGGGGGGGCAGGGATGTATGTGTAGGAGTCAGGGGCTCCTGATCTACTTTTGGAAGGACTCTCCTTAGGATGTGGCCCTGATAACTCAGGGCTTACATAGGGGTCTCTTGCTGATCAGGCCTGCCATGAATGCAGAGTTATTCCTCATCAGGTCCTTGCAGAAAGTCTTTCGGAACACCCACTTGGCTTCACACTCCGGCCTCTGCGCATCCACTCTGACACAAGGCCGTGATTAATGGACGAGAAGCAACAGTTTCATTTTTCTTCTTCCTCAGACCTGGGCTTTGTGGGATTGCATGCTTTTCAAGTGTGTGCGTTTACGCTGTACATAGTATGTGTTTAATTTCTAGGATATCTTTTATGAGACAGGGTCTCATGCAGCCAGGCTGGCCTACGACTAACTAACCTTGAACTTCAGATCCTCCAGAGTTCAGGGATTACAAGTGTGTGTCACCACCACCGCTGGATTATGTGTTGCCAGGGACCGAACCAAGGACTTGACGCCTGATAGACAAGCAGTCTGCCAACTCATTCGCATCCCGGCTGTTTTCTAGGCTTTCATAGAGAGCCAGGTTTCTTAGTGTGTGATCCGAATCTGTGACTCCAGTCCCTAGTGAGCTTCGAGCATCTCACTGGGAAGCAGTTTGATCTTTAGCTTGGACTGTCTTGAAGAAAAGGCGTGTATCACAAAGGACCGTACTCCACTGTATCCGCCACTCCGCCACCTAGGGCATTGGTTTTCTTCGAAGAAAACATAGAGAGAAACAGCTGCGTATGCCACTTAAATTATATCTTATTTAAAAACAGTACTTCTGTTACTAAATGGAAACAGTGGAGACTGGTCTAAAAGTAATGAGGTGTCTATCTCTAAGCCCTCCCCCCAAGCTGCCTCCTCATGTGGATTCTTCTAGAAAATGTAGATGCCTATGTCCCTGCCTCTGGATGGCTCTGCCTGTGATTTTCCTAGTGTACAGTGGCGTGAAAACAATTTGCCTTCAGCAGAAACTGCTCGGGAGCTGGATTTTCATCACTCTGAGGGCTGGCAGGATTCAGTGCGATTTCTCTACAACGGGCAGCGGCAGTGAGCTGTGGTTCCCGTCTGTCACATGTTCTGAGGGGAACAGCTGCATTTCTGTACTGTGCTGGTGGGTGTGTCTGACGCATCTTCAGCCCGTGATAGCTTCACATGACAGTGGCTCTATTGGACTGGGACCATCCTGTAAGCTGAGGAGCATCTGTGCTTTTGTGTGCGCTCCCCTTGTCCATACCACACAGCAGCTGAGGAAGTGGCTAGGCTCTCTCTACATCTCTCCTTCTCTTCATCAGTCAGCTTGCCCTAGAAAACTGGGTCCCCGTGGTCTATCCTCCATCTCCATGGTCCTACCCTGGCCCAAATCATTATTCTCTTGCCTGGGTGATGCCACAGCCTTTTCCCCAATGACATTTTTTTTTTTTTTTTTTGGTGATGGAGATGGAACCCAAGGCCTTGCGTATGCCTGGCAGGTGCTCTCCCCTGAGCCGTGCTTTTAGCCCCTCGCTGGGGGATTCTAGGCAAATGCTCTGCCATGGGGTCACACCCCACCCAGTTCCTCTTTAATTAAAAAGATTAAGATTAAAAATATTATGGGGTGTGTGCATGTGTGTGTGTGTGTGTATGAGAGAGACAGAGAGAGACAGAGAGAGAGAGAGAGAGAGAGAGAGAGAGAGAGAGAATGGAGGCTTGCATATGTCAGTGCATTTGTAGAGGTCAGAGGGACAACTTTTGGGAGTTGGTTCTCTCCTCCACCATGGGCCTCACAGGGCTCAAATTCAGGTCACCAGGGCCTTCTCTCCCACCCCCATTCTTTGCTGTCCCATCAGACTGCACCCTGCACCTTAAGCAGCGAGATCATTTCAAGACACAGTTGGTATCATTCTCTTCCAGCTTCCTGGGGCTGCTGAAGTAGGAGTCCACCCTTTTTCTGACCGTGCAGACAGAATCTGCAGAGGTCTGGTGCACTGCCCCCAGCTCGTGTTCTGGGTTCCCTGCCCTGGCCTTGTTTCCTTTCCATAACCTCCCTCCTGACCCACCCCAGACCTTCCCAAGACTCACTCCTCCCTGACAATCAGGGCTCCACGGAAAGCGGCGCCTGGCCACTCCCTCGTGTGGCCGTGCTGGTCTTTCTTCCCCAGACATGTTTGCAGGACACCTTGGAACGAATACACATCTTTTAAAGACACAGTAACACAGGGGCCACACCGCACACATCTTCATCCCTCCACTCCCTAACAAATGTTGATGCCCCCTCTATCCTGACTCTTTGCCAACCCACAGTGCTCCTAGTGGACAGAATGGCGGTAATTTAATTGGCATTCCAAATCTGAGGGCAATGAAGATGCTTTCAATGTTTGCTAGGCCAAGTTAACGCTACTACAGGGAGATAGAAATCTGACAAGAGAAAGAGGAGAGAAGGGGGCGAGGGGAGGAGGAGAGAGAGAAGTGAGAGAGGAAGGAGGAGGAGGGGGGACCAGAAGAGGGAAGGAAGTGGAATCCAGAGGGCTCCACTTGCCAGGAAGCATCAGTGGATAAGAAGACATCAGTGTAGGAGGGACCAGTGAGACGGCTCAGCAGGTAAAGGTCTGAACCTCTGAGCTTAGTCTCTGGGACCTACAGGGGACAGAACTGATTGCTGAAGTTGTTCTTTATCCTGCACATGTGTCCTGCAGAGATACACATATGTGCGCGCGCACACACACACACACACACACACACACACACACACACACACACACACACACACACACACACACACGAGGAGCCATAATCCCATTTTCTCAGCGTAGAACTCAAGAGCAAATGCAGTGTCCAATTAGAAGAGGGATTTCAGGACGGGGTAAGATGGGACCAGCTTTCTGTGGGGTACCCAGTGACCAGTCCACGAAAGACAGCAGCTCCCCTGAGATGAACACAGGACCGTAAGCCTGACAGCTGAATAGCAGGGGCCTTCCTCATTCTGGAAGGTGGGATGTCAAGATCAAGGGCTCAGCAGGTCGGTTTGTTGTGAAACCTCTCTCCTTGGTTTGCTGTGACCCCCATGGGGCCCTTTCTCTGCATGTGCATCCATCTTAGAAGGACACTAATCCTGCTGGGTTAGGGCCCCATCCTTATGACCTCATCTTACCTTAACTGCTTGCCTTTTTTTCATACCTTCTTCTCTCCCTCCCTCCCTCTCTTCCTTCCCTCCTGGATGAGGTCTTTGTGTATTCCAAGTTGGCCTTGAACTTTCTGTGTAGCCAAGGACAACCTTGAACTCCTGATCCCCTGTGCTGGGTTTATGAGGTATTTGGGATGGAACCCAGGGCTGGGTGAGCGCCAGGCCAGCACTCTTCCTGCTGAGCTGTATTCCTAGCTCCTGTAACTCTCAAGACGCAGGCTCCCGTTACACTTTTGCATCTGAGATCTGGGGGGTGGGGGGTAAGGACCTCAGCAAATGGATTAGGGGGATCTGGGAGGGGGGACTTTGAGGGACAGGGATGTACCTTGAGTGTCTCATTTGAGGACAATTCCTATCCTCACCGTACAGGAACAGTCTCTCTCTTCCCTTTCACCGTGGCTCTCAGACATTTGTGTGTCCAGGGCAAAAGGAAGTCTTTCGTCTTCTTCACGGATGTGTGTTTGACTTTGCTTTGAGTGCTGACCTGCCTCGCCACAGGAAGGACTTTGCCCCCCATCTAGACGCAGAAGCACTCATTGGCAAAGGACAAAAGGAAGAACCCCAGTAGTTCCCTCCGGATGCACCACTGGCCAGCTGGAGTATTCCCATCTCGCTTGTTGGCTCCTTAAAACCACCCTGGTAGAAGTTGCTTGTAACGGCAAAGTCCTTGGGACTCAGAGAGGTTAAGTGGCTTGATAGAGGTCACACAGCTACTCAAAGGGTAAATACACAGAACAAGCAACATTAGAATGGTTTCTTTAATTAGATGAATGACTGTGTGGCCACGTTGGTCATTTTAACCCTTCAAAGGCCACTCTCGAGGTGCAGCAGTTACCACCCCTGCCCACTTTCAGGGCCCTCCGTGACCCCAAAGCAAACAGCACCTCCACGTGTGCTTGCACCCACTCCCCCTCCTGTTCTCCAGTCCTGGCAATGCCAGCCTGCTGCCCATCTCTGTGGACTTGCCCACTCTGGTTGTTTTATATAAACTGGAATGCATGGCCCTTTGCGTCCAGCTTCCTTCCTGAGATGTGACAGCTCTGAGGTTCACTTGTTTTTAGGCTGAGTCGGAACATCATGAGTTTACAGCAATTTGACTATCCAGGCAGATCACATTTGTCTTCTGTCGCCCAGTGATGTGTATTTGGGTTTTCCCTGCCCTTTGGTGGTTGTCACTGTTCATGTATCGATGTGTCAAGTGTCAATGTCCATGGACACGTTTTGTTTGAAGATCTATTTCCCATTCTTTTGGGTATATAGCTTGGTAATAAAACTCTTGGGTTGTATAAAACTCTAGTTTTACATGGTCGAAGAATGACCAAAGTGTTTTCCATAATGGCCAGGCACCGTCACATTCTTTCCAGGGATGCTGGCGGCTTTCCATTCTCCTTGTCCTCAGCACATGTACGCCCCTGTGTTTGAGTGCGGCCAGGAAGACTGGGGTTTAGCTTATTGTCATTTGGTTCGTGTCTTCCACCATTAACTCTTCAGCATCTTCGTACATGCTTGTTGGGTCTTCATGCGTCTTCTTGAGAGAAAATGTCTTTTTCAAGCCCCTTGCTAACTCTTCATTTTTATCTTTTTAATAATTGTCTGATACCCCCATTTTCTAAGCCATAATTTTCATGTAGAAATGTAAATTCATCCACTCATCCATTCACCCATCTATCCATCCACCCACCCATCCATCCATTAACCCATCCATCCATCCATTAACCCATCCATCCATCCATCCATCCATCCATCCATCCATCCATCCATCCATTCACCCACCCACCCATCCATCCATTCACCTACCCACCCACCCATCCATCCAACCATCCACCCATCCATCCACCCACCCATCCATC
>PVIU01014125.1:0-53199 GCA_004026605.1 Ondatra zibethicus | reverse complement strand
ATTATCACATGTACTCACTCATAGGTGGTTTTTAAACATAAGGCAAAGAAAACCATCTTACAAACCACAATCCCAGAGAATTTAGACAACAATACGGACACTAAGAGAGACCTACATAGATCTAATCTACATGGGAAGTAGAAAGTATAAAAAGACAAGATCTCCTGAATAAATTGGGAGCATGGGGACCTTGGGGGAGGGTTGAGGGAGGGAGGGGAGTGGCAGGGAGGGGAGCAGAGAAAAATGTAGAGCTCAATAAATATCATGGGGTGGGGGGAATGGCAATCTTACCAAAAGCAATCTACAGATTCAATGCAATGCCCAGCAAAATTCTTCACAAACCTCAAAAGAGCAATACTCAACTTCAAGCAAAAAACCCAGGATAGCCAAAACAATTCTGTACAATAAAGAAACTTCTGGAGGCATCACAATCTCTGACTTCAAACAGTACTACAGTACTGAAAACAACCTGATATTGTCATAAAAACAGACAGGAGGACCAATGGAACCGAATCGAAGACCTGGATATTAATCCACACACCTTTGAACACATGATTTTTGACAAAGAAGCAAAAAATATCAAATGGAAAAAAGAAAGCCTATTCAACAAGTGGTGCTGGCATAACTGGATATCAACATGTAGAAAAATGAAAATAGATCCATATCTAGCACCATGCATAAAATTCAAGTCCAAATGGATTAAAGACCTCAACATAAAGCCAGCCACACTGAACCTCATAGAAAGAAAGTGGGAAGTACATTTGAATTCATTGACACCGGAAACCATTTTCTAAATATAACCCAGCAGCATAGACACTGAGAGAAACAGTTAATAAATGGGAACCCCTGAAACTGAAAAGCTTCTGTAATGCAATGGACACGGTCAACAAGACAAAATGGCAGCCTACAGAATGGGAAAAGATCTTCACCAACCCCACATCAGACAGAGGTCTGACTTCCAAAATATACAAAGAACTCAAGAAATTGGTCATCAAAAGAACAAATAATCCAATAAAAAATGGAGTATAGACCTAAACAGAGAACTCTCAACAGAGGAATTTAAAATGACTGAAAGACACTTAAGGAAATGCTCAACATCCTTAGTCATCAGACAAATGCAAATCAAAACAACTCTGAGATTCCACCTTACACCTGTAAGAATGGCCAAGATCAAAAACACTGAAGACAACTTATGCTGGAGGGGTTGTGGGGAAAAGGGAACACTTCTGCATTGCTGATGGGAATGCAAGCTGGTACAGCCCTTTGGATATCAGTATGGCGATTTCTCAGAAAATTAGGAAACAACCTTCCTCAAGACCCAGCAATACCACTTTTGGGTATATAATCGTATCACAAGGACATGTGTCCAACAATGTTCATAGCAGCATTGTTTGTCACAGCCAGAACCTGGAAACAACCTTAATGCCCCTTGACCGAAGAATGGATAAGGAAAATGTGGTACATTTACACAATGGAGTACTACACAGCAGAAAAAAGTAATGACATCTTGAGATTTGTAGGCAAATGGATGGAGCTAGAAAACATTATTTTGAGTGAGGTAACCCAGACCCAGAAAGACAAACATCATATGTACTCACTCATAAGTGGTTTTTAGACATAAAACAAAGAAAACCAGCCTATAAATCACAACCCACAGAACCTAGACAACAAAGAGAACCCTAAGAGAGACATACACGGATCTAATCTACATGGGAAGTAGAAAAAGACAAGATCTCTGAGTAAATTGGGAGAGGGTTGAAGGGGAGGGGAGAGGAAGGAAGGGGAGCAGAAAAAATATGTATATCTCCAATAAAATCAATAAAAAAAGCTTGAATCCAAAAAAAGTAGCGAGTTACACAAAGCTCCTTATAGGCACTGAACTCTTCATAGCTGTTGTTCAGTGATTCTGTAACAAAGTTGTCCTATTTGGGTTCCTACCAACTGTCATGGGGAGTATTCAGGGTTAGTGATTTGTAACCAGTATGCTAACAATCATAGCAAATTAAGCCACGAAACAACTTGAAGTGAATGCTTACTGCCTGTCATACTGCTTGCCAGTGCTTACAGCTGGATGGTTAGTTAATTTTAGAAGTATAAACAATTAGTCAGGCTTAAAGCTAGCAGTGATGTATACCTGATAAACATATGAAGTAATCATGGCTTAACATGTGCACACAGTGCCTTACATCTAAACAAATTGGGGTGAATTGCAAGCCAGTAAGAGCTGTTCCTATCTCTTTAGTAGATTTGCTTCTTAAATTCTTCCAGAGCTCTTTAAGGGTAAATCATATATTTAGCTACTTGATTTAAGTTTAGTAGGTAATCATAATATCTAATTTGAAACAACTCAAATGTCCATTATCATATGGGCCAACAAGATATGATATATTCATGCAATGGAAGATTATTTGGCAGTAAAAACATGTGCTGGTTTGTAGACTTCAGCATGAGTAGAGCTTGAAACATCACACCAAAGGAAGAAACCAGGCATTAAATCATGTGCCAAGATTGAATTTATGTGAAATACTCCAAGTAGGTAAATATGTAGAGGCAGAGAATAAATGAATGGTTGCCACAGGCTGGGAATAGGGTGAGGAAGGGCTGGTGGGAAGGAGTGAGGAGTGACTTCTAGTGGATGTATGTTTCTTTACATACAGAAATATGCATGAAAAACTTGGTGAAGTCAGTCTTGTTTTCCTTCTGTTTAAACAATGTATGTAGGGGCTAGAGAGATGGGTCAGAGGTTAAGAGCACTGACTGCTCTTCCAGAGGTCCTGAGTTCAATTCCCAGCACCCATATGGTGGCTCACAGCCATCTGTAATGAGATCTGGTGCCCTCTTCTGGCCAGCAGGCATACATGCAGACAGAACATTGTATACATAATAAATAAATAAATAAATCTAAAAACAAAAACAATGTATGTATCAAACCATTTTCATTTTGAAATTGTGAGTAAAAGAAGTTTTATCGAACATGGTTGGGGGAAAAACAATTTAGAAAAAAGTCTAATACCTAGTCGGCTTTTCCCCCAGTTGGAGATTGTCTATAACTTTTTTTTTGTTAAATGTTTATTTTTAAAAATGTTTTAAATTGAAATAGAATGACATCACTTTTCCCCTTTCCTCTTTCCAGCTTCTTGCAGTCACTCTCAAGCCCCTCTCATGTCCCCCGAGTTGATAGCCTCTTTTACTTTGATTATTATTGTTAAGTGTGAGTATGTGTGTGTGTGTGTGTTTGCGTTCGTGCATACAAATATATGTGAATACATCCTGCTGCGTGTTTCTATTGGAGGCATGTGTATGATTTCAAGGCTGACCATTCTGCATAGGACAGCCAATAAGGGACTCATCCCTGGGAGATGAGTTAATTACCATTCTTCCGGCAGCCAGTAGTTGCCTGATGTTCTTTGTTTAGTAGCAGGGAATTTCCCTTTTCCATATTACATGTCCAGTGATACTGCGGGTTGTTCTTGTTTATGCAGCCATTTCTAGGAGAGGCTGTTTCACAGAATACTTCCTGGCTCCTGCAGTCTTCCACACTCTCTTCCATGATGAGGGGTGATTTTTATATGTTTCTGTGGGTAGAAGATAAGATTTAGCATGTAGTAAGGAATTATGCTGGTCTAGCAAAGTGGTGGTAGTAGATTCTTTTCTGAGATCCATGACCTCACTAGCCCCAGGAAGTTGGCTGGGTTCCAGTTCCAGGCATGATTTCCTGCCTGTTGAGTGGACTTTAAGTTCAACGAGACAACCATATGCATGTGGTTGCCCTTTATTGGGCCTTTCTGGACAGCTTGTCATTCTGGTCATTGTCATGCTTCATAGGTATTGCGTCTGAGTAGGACCGTAGTTGTTTTCCTCTGTTGGAAGCTTTCATAGTATTTTCTGGAACTGTGGAAGGAACCATGGAAGGTAGCTGACAGGAAGGAGGCCTTCAGGTCAAATTGAGCTCAAATCATTCACGTCCTGTGTCTAAAGTGTACAGTGTCTTCAGCAATAGGGACTTACCCTCAACTCCGCAGAGGCAACCAAGGCTAAATTGATAATCTTTTTTGTTTTGGAAGTCATGTTTTTCATATGATTTATTGAGTGGCTTATTTAAAAATAATTATAAATTTTTCCAGTTGAATTTACTGACCCTAGAAGCATTGGGAAAGCATTTTTAGTTTGGAAGTGGATGTAGTTTATGCTTTTGTCTCCTGTACAGTTGTGTGGGTTTTCTATATGTTCTGTTTCTGTTTTATGGAAGAGGATCCAACTCAGTTAATAGCTGGAGTGTGAGCTAGTGTTTGCCTGGCTATGCTTCTGAAGCAGCTTGTCTCACAGTGCTTTGAGGATTTTGCCACAAAACATTCAATGAGAGGACAGGTCTGAAAGACACCGTTGTTTTTAATAATTTCGGTTTGTGGCAGGTGTCTTTACTACTTTAAGTATAGTATTTGCTGGTCTCTATGGTACTTACAGTTGAGTTGCCACCATAGAAGGTGGTCCCCGGGGCACAGCATCACCGAGTCGAGCAGCAGCTACATTAAGAGGTGTGCTTGGACACTATGACTCTGAAAGTCCTTGGAGGAGTAGGTGTTTTGACCAGACACTAGCTGGGTTGTCTGAAATAGTGAGGCATGTAGCAGAGCTATTCCAAAAAGAAAATAAGGTTTGGCACTAAAAAATTGGAAAAATTCTGGTTCATTTATGTTATAGAATTCCATCTCAATAAAAGGATATTTTCCTCATTTCATTTGCAATTTGACAGCATATGGTATTTATTCACCATGCACACATTGTCTTCTTAATTTCACAGTTATAAACTGCATTTTGAATTCTGATCGCCTGTCTCATACAACCTGGTTAGCATGGGCTAGCCGCTCGCCAGTCTTCCCTGGCCTGTACTTTGAACACTGAACTTAAAATCTCACATCCGTTTTCTTTTCTCAGCTTTGTAGTGATCACTTGCAAAAGACCAGAAGTTGGCAGTATCCAGTGTGGGTTCGGACTCTTGTGGAGACTCTGCACTTGACCAGTGCTTGTCTGTTGATTGTGCTTGAGTGATTCCATTTTCGTCTAATTCCTTTGTTACGGGAACAGCCTGGCGAGTGTGTGCACTTAAACAGTGGTCTGAGAGCTGTGCCAGGGAGGGGGCTAAGTCACTCAGAGTCACTGATTTTCCTTTAAAACTGCAGAAGTGAGACAGCGTCCCGATTTCCTGATCTAGCTACCCTACCATTCTTCTCAAGTTGCTTCAAGAATCCTAGAAATTGTGACTGAATCATGATTGTTTTTACATTTTTACAGATTTTAATGTATTTTAATATATGCTAAAATAGTAAGTGACTGAAACCTCAGCCTCTGAAATTCCTAGGGAATTGATTTAAGTGGAATTTCTAGCTACAAAACAGCTTGTACCTTGTGGAAGTTCTGTGGGGTTTTTTTTGGTTTTTGTTTTTAAGATTTATTTTATTTATTGTGTATACCGTATTTTGCCTACATGCATGCCTGAAGGCCAGAAGAGGGCACCAGATCTCATTACAGATGGTTGTAAGCCACCATGTGGTTGGTGGGAATTGAACTCAGGACCTTTAGACGAGCAGGTGGTGCTCTTAACCACTGAGCCATCTCTCCAGCCCCTTGTGGAAGTTCTTAACTGATCATCTTAATCATCATAGTGGAGAGAAAATGAACTTTATTCTTTTTTCCTCGGACATGGTAGATTGAGCACAACTGCCCCCTGCTTTGCATGATGGTATTTTGTTATTGTTTTTAATATAACATGGAGCCCTGTTTTGTTCTGCTGACATTTATCTAACACTTCTTGTAAGTCAGGGTCTGCTCTGCGAAAAACATTGCAGAATTATGCCCTAAGTAGTCCCAACTGCAGTGCTTGGGATTTCCTGGTGGGATTTCAGGCTTTCTCATTTTGCTACTGTTATACATAATGTTATGGGTGTGAATTTGGCATCCAGACTGCCAAAATTTGTCTCCTGATTTTGTTATCAGTCATTGCCATGGGATGATAACACATTAAACACAAGAATATTTAGTTCTGATATCATAGGATGGTTCCTTCGGTTGTCTCATAAGTGCTTGTAACCCACGTTTGCCTTATTTCACATCGTAACTGCACCATGGTGAAGGATAAAGAGAACATGTAGATTGGGATGGTCGTGTGCTCTGTAATCCCAGCTCTCGGAAGATGGAGGGAGGAGGAAGAGAAATTTAAGTCTCAGGCCAGCCTGGGGTAAATGAGATTCTGTTTCTAAATAATTAACGAACATGTGTAGGACGTTAGAACAGCTCCTTGCACATGGGGAGTGCTGCATCAGGCCATCCCCACTGCCCTGATCACATCGCTGTGATTTGTCTTCATGAGTGGACTGTGCTATCAACATGCTTGTGCTATCTTAACAATTCCCATCAGTAATTCCTGGGAACGCAGAACTCTATCCCTAAAGCAGAACGTATGGTTGCCGCATGCGCCTTGTGTTGTGTTCTGACTGCAGAAAAACTTTTCTTCTGAGATGTAGCCTTTTGCAGGTCATCCTTATGAGTGAATCTTGTCAAGAAAAATAAAGATGATTCAAGAGTAGTTTTAATGACCAGAACTTTCCTTCCTTCCTCCCTCCCTCCCTCCTTTCCTTTCCTTTCCTTCCCCCCTCTTTCTTCCTTTCTTTCTTCTTTTCTTTCTTTCTCTCTTTCTTTTCTTTTTTCTTTTTTCTTTTTTAGGGAAAAAGATCTTGAAGAAGCCCTGGAAGCAGGAGGTTGTGATCTTGAAACTTTGAGAACTATAATTCAAGGGAGAGCGCTGCCTGCTGCACTGAGGGCCCGGGTGTGGAAGGTGATTGAAACCGATGAGTAAAATGTGGCCACTTAGCAAATCCTTTACTAATTGATTTTCAGCTCTCTGAAAAGACTGTTGAGGAGTGTGCTGCATCTAGAAATCGACCTGAGTAACTGACTAAAAGTATGCTTCTGAGCCAGGTGTAGTCGCACAAGCCTTTAACCCCTCCCTATACTGGGAGGCAGAGACAGGCAGATCTCTGTGAGCCTGAGGCTTGCCTGGTCTGTGTAGTAAATTCTAGACCAGCCAGGAAGATGAAATGAGATCGTGTCTCAAAATAAAAGGTTTTGTAGTGTTTCCTATACTTAAAAATAATGTTTGCAGTGGTGATAGTTTTGTAGCCCTAGAAATGGCTGTAATCCTTATGTAGATTGTTAGCGAATAGTAACTAAGTGAAGAAACAAGCAGCAAGCAGTGGGAGATTAAAAATAGAAGAAAAAATTGAATAAAGATGTCACATATTTTTTGAAAAGTCATAAGCATAAAAGATGAAATACAAATCATTTACTACCAACAGGTACACCACACAATAATATCTAGGTGCATGTCCTTTCCTTTTTTCTCATGTGCATATACATTTATGTGCATTGGAATTATAGCTGCACATAACATTCCAAATGCCTTCTTGTAGGAATTTAAACACAGAATAGTGTGTATGCACAATGAGTCCTGTATCAGGCATTAGCCATTCCGACTGCCATGGATAAGTTACTGTGATTGCCTTCGTGGTTTCACAGTGAGATCAACCTGCTTCTCCATCCTTTATTTAACAGTCCCTCTAATATGATAATGCCCATGAAGACAGAGCTCTGTCTCCTAAAGCAGAATGTCCAGATGCTGTGTGTGTCTTGCCACTGAAAAGAATGGAGACTTGTCAAGGACCTATCATGTATCAATAACTCAACTTTTGCCAGCATCCGACCAGCCTTGTTTGACTAGTGTTCTCATCATATCCTCCCTGTCCCTTCATGCTGAGTTTCGTAGAGCAAATCCTTGGCAGCATACTAAAATACTTCAAAATGAAATTCCTGAAAAATAGTTTTAAAGTAACTCTAAGACCATCAGACCCCAGATGAGCAGTTCTTATTTTTTCAGTGCATATTAACTGCACAATGATGGTTTCAGGGTTAATGGCTTTACATGTATATATTTAGTCACCTCCACCACTCACTTGTCCCTTCCTGTCTTGATGGTCCTGCTCCTCTTTGCAAGAAAGTAGTCCCCTCTACTTTCTTGTCTTTTTTTCCCTTTTGAGGGGAGGTGATGCAGGTATCCTTAGACTTATAGGAACATGGGCAGTCTTAACCAGTGGCTGTGCCCACTGAAGAAAATGTCTTTCCCTCTCCACCAATCATTAGCTGTCTAAAAAAAGCAATTTTTTAGTATCAAAATAACTTTTCAGTTGTCTTGTAAAGTATTTTTATAGGTGATTTGCTCACATTCAAATACTGGAAGGACTGCTCATTGCATTTGGTTGTTACTTGAGTCTGTTAATTAAGACAGTAATAATTTTGGCTGGGGATGTGGCTCAGTGGTAAGGTGCTTGCTTGTCCACCTGGTGCTGGGCTTCTAGATTCAATCCTCAGCACTACCAATAAAATAAAATAAAAATGTTTAGTGGCCAGCATGGTCTGCAGAGTGAATTCCAGCTCCTGTCTCAAGTAAATAAATAATTAAGTAGGTAAAATAGTTTTTAAACATACTTGAAAAAAACTTACAAAATAGCATCTCAATTCATTAAGAATTCTTTTTTATAATTTATAATTTAATTGTACATGGCATAGGTACAATTTTTAATTGGCAATATTATATATCTAGTTTTTACATTTCAAAAAAAGTTCGCTTTAAATAAAGCCATGTTTGTAGGTATACAAGTATTGTGTAATCCATTCTATCCACTGAATCAACATGAAATGGGAAAGTAAGAGAGGAACATTTTTGTCACATGGTAGTTGTGGCACTGGGTGATGCATAGACCCTTAAACTTGTAATCTTGTTGTTATTCCTAAATTTGTGCTTTCCTTAGACTAGCATATTTTATAGGACGGGGCAATAACAATGATGCTAGTTGTTTTTGACATCTTTCTTCCAGATTGCTCTAAATGTTGCAGGAAAAGGCGATAGTTTGGCATCATGGGATGGTGTTTTAGACTTGCCTGAGCAGAACACTATTCATAAAGATTGCCTAGAGCTTATTGGTAAGTTTGATAACTGCGAAAAAAGTTATCTTGTTATAATTTGGAATATGTTGAATTTGTAAAAGTCTTATAAATAGTTTGGCCCTTTTAGGAAAATCTTGAGACATATAGTTTTGAGAAAGAGCCCAGTTTTACTGTTCATTTTCTATTATTGATTTTTTACACATTTGCAGTTTGTGATGCTCTTCACCTTATTCTCATAGAATTGTAGGCCCACGTGATTACATGTAACCTTCATAAAGAGACCGCACTCTGAAAGTTTATCTTTGAGTTACAGATCATGATCTACTATTTTAAAATTGTTACAAATCATGGGTGAATAGGTTTCCAACCTCTCTACAAAAATCTATGTTAATTCATGATACTTATTAAGCCTATATAGTTTATACCGTCTTTTCTAATTATTTATAGTATGTTGGAATCTTTTTTTTTCTGTTACATTCTGTTAAGGCATTGGTTAAATAGGCTTTGGTGTACCGACTACTCAGGAACTGTTCTGAGATGTAGCTCAGCGGTAGAGCGCTTGCCTGACATAAATGAGAGCCTTGGCTCTGTTACCAGCTCTACAGACAGGCAGGTGGGCAGACTGTTGCTAGTGTGAACAAAAGAAAGGGAATTTGGACAAGAGATTTGAAGACTTCACATGATGTGTATAATATATATTTCTGAGATTACCTTGATTTTAATAATAATGGTTATAGTTTTGTTCATATTTAATTTGCATTTTATATCTTTTTTTTCTGTATGAGAATACCAGTATGAGAAGTCATAGGTAATTTTGCTTGTGCATGTTTACAAAATAAAAACTAAGATTTAAAACCAGGGAAGGGAAGGAATAAAGTACTGAAGTTTATGCTGGAGAATGAACTCTCCCGCTAATTGCAAAGCTTCACATTGTAGAGCAATTGATAGTCTTGTTAGAAAATGTCCTTTGACTTTCCAGCAGCATGGGTTATGCCTCTCATTGCCCATTACCCTGCTTCAAATTGGCCATGTTACGGTTAACATGAATATGGTCAATATTACTAAGTACTGTTTGCTAGTAAACTGTCTCCTGTCTTCTCTTCTCTCTGAGGGCTAGGTAAGGAAACACACACTGCATGTGAGCTGAGAGCTGTTCTGTAACAGCTTTAGTTAGAAAGAAGATTAGACAGAGTATGTTCAACGTAACTATACAGTGCCATGTACAATGAGTGTACATGATGACAACTTTAAAAATTAATACTAGAATGTTATCAAGAATTTTGACTATGTTTTTTCTTAGGTTTTGCATCTGTGAGCCAGTGTCTATTAAATATAAGAATTGCTAGATATAGCTCATTGATAAAGCATTTACCTAGCTTATGCAAAGCCATGGTTCTATTTCACTACTACAAAAAAGAAAAAAGAAAAAGAAAATTAAGAGAAAAATACTATCACAGTTACCGCTTTTATCATAGTTTAATAGACTCACACAGCATTATTTGTGAACAGGTAGGGCCTAGTCACCGAGCCTCTAGAGTTCCCTGGTGACTTTAGTGTGGTGCTTTATTTCTAGAGCAGCTCTCAGTGTCAGAGGAGAAGGCTGCAGAATTACTTCTGGATATTGAATCTGTAATTACTTTTTACTGTAAATCACGCAATGTTAAGTACAGCAGCTCCCTGAGCTGGACTCATCTCCTGAAACCACTGGTGTGTCTCCAGTTGCCTCGCAGCGACCTATACAACTGCTTCTATGCCATCATGAATAAGTACATTCCCAGGTAAGCTATGATTTGTAGTTATGAAAGTCCATTTTACTTTCAAATAAAGTTTGTTATATTTCTTTTGTTGGTGAAGGAAAAGGGCCAGGTAATTTTTGAGGTTGCTAGAGGTATAATTGCAATTTGACTTTGTTCTTGTGATAAACATTTAGAAAAATTTATTTATTATGTGTATGGGTATTTTGCCTGCATGTATGTATGTATACTACATGAGTGCCTGATACCCGAGAAGGCCAGAATGGGATGTCCGATTTCTGAAACTGAATTTACAGATGGTTGTGAGCCTCCATGTGGGTGTTGGGAATCAAACCTAGGTCCTCTGGAAGAATTGCCAGTGCACTTAAATGCTGAGCCATCTCTCCAGCCCCCATTATAAAGAGTTTTACGGGATTCTTTTTATTAGGAAGTTGCACTACTAGAATTTGTATTTGAAGCTTAACTTTAGGTTTATTTGATGTTATTTTTACTTTTTTGTTTTCACCTAAAAGTAAAAATAACGGGATTTTGTGAGTACTACTTTATGTGAGGAGCTAGGATTGCAGTTAGGAACATAGTCCTGCATGTACAGATATTTGGCTTTTCTGCCTTACGGGAGCTGCTAGGAACATAGTCCTACAAGCAAGCTGAGATGTGCAGAGTCTTGGGAAAGGTGAAATGTAGAATGCTATAGGAACATTCTGTGGGTAACGTAATTTACCCTCAGTATCAAGGAAGGCTTCCCTAGCCAAGTGGTGCGTTAGCCGAGGCGAGACAGATACGGAGCTGCTTGTGGCAGGGGCCATGATGGTGGAGAGGGTGGGGAGGTCCTCAGAAGGCTGAATATTGTTGTAGTTCTGAGTGCTATGGTTCAGGTAGTCATATTTCCAGAGCCCAAAGAAACTTTAAGTATAATCTCGTCCAGTGCCTTGGCTGTTCAACTGTGGATACTCACGGTGGAGATACATATGCTCACCCTGAGCTGCACTCTCGTCCCTTGTTGAGGTTTTTTATTTTGATTTCACTGCTGGCTAATGATATTAAGTATCTTTTTATATGTTTATTGATAATTTATCTTCTTTAGAGAAATGTTTAGTCAAAAACAAATCTATAGACAAAAAAAATAAATCTAAAGAAGAACAAAAAGTTGATTCAGCCAGAAGTCCCAGAAGTTTAAGCACACTAGACCTATTTGTACCTGTTTTTAAAGCCCTCGGAGATTGTAGTCAAAGCAGAGCGGTGAACCTCTATGCTTCTTTGAAGCTATACTTCTCTATATAAAGAAACCGGTTCCAAAGATACTGAAGGAGAAGATCAGGGTCATGGCAGAGATGAAATTGGGATGCCTGGTTAGGGACAGGTCTGCCACACTGTCCCTGTCGGCTGCCTGTAATCTGTCACTTCTCATTGCATTTCAGGGTAACAGAGCTAGTCACAGCAAAAAATAAGATGTCCCAGCACTGTCTCTAAAACTTGGGACAGTGACAGGCATAGAGGAGGGGCTGTGTTGAACTGTGTCACACCTCATCTTGTCACATCCTTCCTGTTCCTTTTTATTTGGTTTTGGTTGTTGTCATTATTTTTGAGACAGGATTTCCCTGTCTAACAGCCCTGGCTATCCTGGAACTCTCTTTGTAACCTAGGCTGGCCTTGAACTCTCAGAGATCTGCCTGCCTCTGCTCCCGAGTGCTGGGATTAAAGGTGTGCACCACCACTGCCCAGCGGATGAATCCAATGTTAATGTATCATCTTACTACTGATTGGGAGGTAAGATGGGTAGAGTTGTATCAAGCACACACCCTTGTGGCTGGGAGGAACATTGCAGTATGCAGCCCTTAGATGAATTTTCTTTCAGTGGCTTCTTCCTAATGATGCTCACTCTTTTAAGAAATAAGACCATTTACCTTAGCCACTGCCCATGTTCCCTGTGTTCTTCCTGTCTCTGTGTTCTACCTTAGCATTTGATTGCTCTGCGTTTACCTAATTGGGAAAGTATTCAGACCTAGAATTATTCTCCCCAGGATAAATCCAGTTCTCTCTGGGCCTTCTGTGTACTGACATTTGTACTATCAAATGGGGTAGATTGAAGGGTGGGCATGTGGGCTGGAGAGATGCTCAGTGAAGAGCACTGGAAGTTCATGCAAGGGACCTAGATTCTGTTCCCAACACCCACATGGCAGCTTACAGCTGTCTATAACTCTAGTTCTAGGAGATCTGACACCTTCTTCTGACCTCTTCAGGCACTGTGTAAACATAGTACACAGACACACATTCAGGCAAAAGGCCCAAACACATAAAAATAAATTTTATAAATTAAAATAAAGCAAACAGGCTGTGCCTGGTGACTTACCTGCAATCCCAGCGCTCGGGCGGAGTGACAGGAGGATTGCTGTGACTTCAAGGTGTGTTGGACTGCATGGTCAATTCTAAGCCAGCCTGAACTGCAGAGTGAGACACTGTCTCAACAGACAAAAGAAAGTAATAAGGCAGTGATAGTTGAAAGTCATAACAAACCATTGCACTAATGTAAAATACTATATTTACATACATAATTTTCTTTATTCTCCTTGAATATCATCTTTATTTTTATTTTTGTAGTGCTGAGAGTTGAACCTATGTCCTTACGCATGTCCAGTATATGTTCTATCACTGAACTGAGCTCTCATCTCTAAATAATGTTTAAAAATACTTAATGATGCTTTTAAAAGTATTGTTTCTACTACATTTATTTCATTATTGTGTATGTATGTGTGCACATGTGCATGCCACAGTGTGTGTGTGGAGGTCAGAGGACGGTCTGTAGGAATGGGTTCCTGGGATTGAACTTAGGTCATGAAGCTTAGTGGCAAACACCTTTTCCTACTGAGGCATCTCACTGGCCCAATTGATGCTTTCACATTAAAACTGTGATAATTATTTAGTGAACTGTTGTAAATTCTACTTTTTTCTTTGTTTCATTTTATTTAAAGTTTGCTTTTTAAGGCTGTACCCCAGCGAAAATAGCTTGTTATGCACTGAGCTTTACATATGGGAAGATGGTAGTATTGCATAATGAACCCAGTTTCTGTACATCTAGTTCTATAATTTGTTATTGTTAGCTGCGTTAACAAACCACTGGGCAAAGCAGCCTTGGTTTTGGTGCTGTTTGTTTTTAGATATAGTGATTAAAAGTAACACAGTCTCTTCTTCAGTCAGTAAGATCAAGCTGCTGAAAATCTGCTGTCTTGGATAGATAATTTTCCATGAAATAAGTGCTCAGTTTTGAGGTGTTAATATACAAATGCACTAGCTAAAGTGTGATGACAGTAGCATTGTCAAGTCTTCAGGACACAGACGGTTTCAGTGGATGGGACCCAGATCAGAGACATCATGTGGTAAGCCAGAAGCAACCCTGTCTCCTGAGCACTGATTGCTAGTGTGTTGACCAGGCTATACTTGCTCTGATGGAACATGTGTGGTGACCATTTGAAGTTGGGTTTGGGGTAGCTCCCATGACCACCCTAGGCAGATGAGCCTTCTTAAGGCTGACTAGATGAGAAGCTTCCTGAGTTAATAGCCAGAGGCCACAGGGAATTCAGGCATCAGCACACATTTCTGTCGTTTTGTAATTATTCTTCTTTTGAATTATCTGCACAGGAATGTGACATTTCTTTTGCGAAAGGGCTTGTGATAATAAAATCCACAGAATATATATTAGGTGATTCACTTTGGAATGGTATAAGCGCAAGGCTTTCATCTTAACTCACAGAGCAGCTCTTTGATGCTGGGCATTTAGTACTTCTGGAATTTACTCTGGACACCAGGTACCCAGACCTCTTTGATGGTCTCTCAGGCTCAGAGGTCATGCTCTGAAATGTCATCTTTCTGAAATGTGGTCTTCTCAGACTTACACCTTTGCTGAAAGATGTTTCTCTCTGGATCTATAAACTGTGGTGCAAACTTGAAACCCTCCAAGGAGTTTCTGCTTCCTTGGCAGGGAAGGAGGAGGCTGAACTCACTCAGGACCCTCTAGATCTTTGGGTACCCTATCTGTATCACAGTAACCTAAATGCTAATTTTAGTGATCCCCGAAGTCCTCTCACTTGAGTGTTCCTGGGTTTGTTTGAAAACCCCCCTCAAGTGGCTGCATGTCAGCCATAATTATGGCAGGATTTTTGACGGCTGTTAGAAGAGAGCTCTGCCTGGCTTTCAGGAGGGCCTGCTGTGAATGCTGGGGCTCTCTGAGGGCGAAGAGAGGAAGTGGGTTTCAGGACTGAATAGTGGTGTGATCATGTCTGACCTAGTAATGAGAAACTTCGCTTCTCTTTCTCGTAGGGATTGTTCCCTGAAGGGGAGGCCATTTCATCTCTTCCGATTGCTCATCCAGTACCATGAGCCTGAGCTCTGCTCTTTTCTTGATACAAAGAAAATCACTCCAGACTCCTATGCACTCAACTGGGTAATAAAGTGAAAGTAGGAACATTTAATGAAAAATAGTTTATATAGAACTGTACTTAGAGGCGGGAGAATTGGGTTCAGGGCTAGGCTGGGCTACATAGTAAAATGCCAAGCCCCCCCAAAAGACAACATTAGTCTTTTGTTATTTTACTTACACACACACACACACACACACACACACACACATAGCAATAATATTTTATATATAAGTGAATATTATGTATTTATATGTTTATATATAACATGGGATCAAGACTAATTTCTATATTTTTGTAAATATATATTTATAAATATATATGTATATATGAGTTCTGCTTAAAATTTTAAGTGTTGAAACTGTCGATAGTGTATATATGAATTGGTAAACAATCATGAGGAAAGCTAGAATTACCAAATGGTTATTATAAAAGAGTATAAAGTACAGCTGAGTGCGTTTCCTTCTGTGTTTATATTTTCAGTGGGATGTTTCTCAGATCTTTGAGTCTCAGAACCCCATATGCTCTTAGAATTTTTTGATGACCCATTGTTCATATGAATTAGTTGATTAGAAGGTAAAACTAAGGAATTTTAATATGTTTTTAGTTTATCTAAAAGTAATGCTAAATCTCTTATATACTAACATAATTAGCCTATGTTACAATGAAAAATGACTACATTTCCCAAAGGAAGTAGTGAGAATGATGCAATTATTTTGTGTTTTCATGTTTCATTATTGTTCACTTAAATAAAAGGCCCATGGGTTCACATAACTGCTTCTAAATTTATTCGGTCTGTAATCTTATCTTTTAGTCTGAGAATTTTGCTCATTAATGAGGAAAATAATGTGAAATAGGCAAGTAAAAGTCTTATAGATCTTATATATTGTCTGTGAGCCTAGTCTTTAACAAGTGAGCCATCTCTCCAGCCTGGCAAGTAAGTCTTAAGAATTTTTGTGAAATAGTGGTGAGTTATGAATTTCCCACTACAGAATCTTGGGGATTTTCGGATCATCGGATCATACTCCACAAGTGCTGTAATGGGCTGACATGAGGGTGCTCCTGCAGCACTGGCTGAATGCCAGGAGACTGAAGAGGAGCTGAGCACATTCCTTGATCATTCTCATCTCCTTTCTTTAGGGGGCTTCCCATCTGCCCTTGGTCACTGTGTGAGCCTAGGCACTTGGCTCAGTGCTCCGGTTTCTGTATCTGTAAAATGGGAATAATAGTATACTAATGTCTCAAGAGTCGATGGGATGCATTCAGAAATCATAAATGGTAATTTGAGCATCCTAACTGGTTTCATTACCAGACATAATAAATCTCAGTAGCCTCTTCCTCAGTTTTCTTGACCAGTTTTGTCAAGTTTTGTCACTTTGAGTTAAAATAACAAAATTCCTATAAAACTGTAGTATCCCTGAGTTTACATGTTGCCATTAAACCTATTCATTTTTGTTAAAATAAGGAATTATTTCTTTTTTCTTATTTTTCTTTGGTTTTTTGAGACAGGGTTTCTCTGTAGCTTTGGAGCCTGTCCTGGAACTAACTCTTGTAGGCCAGGCTAGCCTCGAACTCACAGAGATCCGCCTACCTCTGCCTCCGGAGTGCTGGGATTAAAGGTGTGTGACACCACCTCCTGACTAGGAATTATTTCTTAAGCATTTTAATGATTAATATTGATCTCTGCCTAGGACATGACTTTTCCATTCCAGAACTGTACATTAGTATTCTGCTGTTTTAGGGGGTTTAAAATATATGCTAAGACAATGAAGTTCCCTCTAGCTGGTCTGCCAGAGGGCTTGTCTTTGCTGTTAGTGTCATGTTCACGAAAGGCAAGGTGTTTTGTTGTTTCTTCCATGAGATAAGGTAACTGTTACCTCCAGAACCCATGACTGAGGAGTGTAACAGTGAAAGTATTTTGCAGCAGCATTTTTATGCTTTAAAGCCTTCTGGTTAGATACTCAGATGTGGGCTGTGGGCCGAGGACCACATTTCAGCTCTGTGAACTTCTGACAGTTTTGTCATCCCAGTCTAGTCCTTGTCTGGGGAGAGACACCTGCTCTTAAGGCCCCTGTGAGAACTAATTAATTGAACAATACATAACGATAATTTAGTGCCTCATACAAAGTCTCTACTAAATATCTATGTTCCTTTTAGCCTTGGGATACTTTAAATATAGTCCTTTAGATGTAGTTATTTCTGGGTCTAAGGAAAACTTAATAGCTAGTGAAATTAGATCTTCATGTACTTTTAATACAATTAGATGGTAGGGAAAATTGTAAATTAGTAACTTCTTTTACTTGAAAACAAAACCCAGAGAGTCCCTAAAAATTTATAAGAAAATGGAAAAGTTTGAACTTTGTCTCAGATATTTCGGTGATTTATTTATAAGCCAGCTTTGGGAGCAGCTGACATTGGTACTGAGTTGAGGTTTTACTATAACCCTTGAGCTGCTGTGCCCGATCCTCTCTGTTACTTCCTGAACTGAATGCTTTCTGTAACCAGTAATAATGCTCTAACTCCCCTTAGAAGCTCTGGATACCACTCACGATACGATGGTAGAGATCGATCTTGATCACTCTAAAAGTTAGGTTAATTATCTCTTTTCTCAGCACTGGAGAACATGAGTATTCTTTTGCGTTATTTGTTTTTGTTTTTCAACAAAAAGTAGAAATAGAAGCTTTAGTGAGGTTAAATGGTACACCTTAAATCACACATGTAGTTAAGTGGCCCCAATGTTCTGCCTTTGGATTTCATATGCTAAGGTTAAAGTACACATTATGTGCCAGGTGCAGAGGGTTTGCTGCGATGTCACTGACTAGTTTGCTTCACTAACTTGACAAGGCCGAGTCAGCTCCAGTGGTTTATGTCTCTCTTTCCTGACTGTAGCTTGGGAGCCTTTTTGCACATTACTGTTCCACTGAAGTCACCCAGGCGATATGGGATGGATATCTACAGCAAGCAGATCCATTTTTTATTTATTTTTTGATGTTAATTATCCTTGTTAATACAAAGTAAGTATCACATGTGTTATTCTTTTTTCAACCTTTAATACAGTTCTTTCCTATTAACTCAAGTTCACTTGGTTCCTTTTTACAGAGAAGTTATTTCAGCGCAAGAGTCTGACAGCAAGGAAGAAGTTATCCGTAAGTAGTGTAAAATAACGCTTGAGGTCACGTGATCTGCCCCTAACTCAGTTACCTCATCCAGAGTGTTGCAAGGTGGGTGTGGCAGCGTTCTGAGGTTCCTTAGGTCTCCTGCTGTCAAACCCTCTAGTGTCATAGGGCCTGGGCCCAGCTCCCAGCATTGTGTAAAGAAAGGAAAGAACTCTTCAGAGCCACTGCTGAGATTGCTTTATATTGCTTACGTTGGGACTGTTTTAGCTTTAAACTTAATCAGTCCTAGTTACCATAGTTTTCACAAATAATTGATTAATTATTGGCATGTCTATAAATCATTTCAGACTTCTTGGAAAACACCCCATCCAGCTTGAATCTGGAAGACATAGAAGACCTCTTCTCTTTGGCTCAGTATTACTGTAGTAAAACACCAGCTTCTTTCAGGAAGGTAAAAGATGAGAAACAGCAAACTGGTCTGAGTTGTATGTTTTGTGTTCTTTTGCTTAAAATGTCTTCACTTCAGTTACAATATTTCAATTATGGTTCTTTTCCACTTTTTCAAAAATGTATTGGTTTGTTTTGTGATCTTTCACTGTGAATTCTCTCCCTAGTAGATAAATAATAGACAGTTTTATCAGCTGTCATCATGACTGCTGCTCAATGGCATGGTTAGCAGGAAGGCTTTTATTGTAGATATGAGAGAGAGAACAGCCAGAGACATCTGGAAGGGTCCAGAGCAGAGAGAGGAGATAGTGGGAGGAACATGGTCGGCAGACTAGACCTAGACCTGGCCATGAAAGCAGCAGCAGAGTGGAGAGAGGTGGGCACAGAGAGAGGAAGAGTGTGGGAGAGTAGAAAAGCCCAGAACACACACACACACACACACACACACACACACACACACACACACACACACACACACGGAGGGCAGAGACAGAGAACAGAGAGGAAGGTGAAGACAGAAAGGGGAGGACAAAGAGAATGAGTGTAGCTGAAGTAGCAGGCTTATAAGGAGGATGAGTAACTCGGGGAGGGTTGCTCCTGAGTGAGAGGGAGTTTAGGGTAAGGGAGGAGTGAGAAGGACTAGGATTCTAGCTAGCATGGACTTTGAAATGTGTAACAGGTGCTTGTGATACTGAGGAGTCTGGAGGCCAGGCTTTATTTTAGTAGCTAATAGCACCACAGATAGTCGTTTGTCTTTTCTGCCAGTGATAAGGGAAATGTCTGCTTTGGTAGAGGGCAACAGGCTTCACAAGTTCCTGGGGGAGTGCTGGCTTTTGTCTAACTGCCAGAATTTGGGGGAATGGAATTTCCTTTATACTTGACAAAAATAATAGCAGGAAGCATCTTGCCTTTGTTCTGTTTCTTTGTTGGTTTCTAGTCATGTGGAGATTATTTCCTAAGTTTGTGCTTTTGTAACTTCAGAAATTCAAAGATTCAATGGTGGGTATATAGTTAAGTCTGCTTTATGTGGAGTTGATCCATGGGTGACCATAGATATGCAGAACTGCCTTATTTGGGTCACTTTACCTTAAAGACACACACACACACACACACACACACACACACACACACACACACGTATAGAACTAAATGTATAAATACAACCTGGTCAGTCCATATAATGTTATGGGCATGTATGTGTTTTCAGGGCTGACCACTTGGTCTTAGATAACTAATGGGTGTTCTCCTCCCACACTCGATATTCCTTAATTGCCTGTAGTTTTCTGAGTTGAGACCTCATGAGCTTTCTACCCCTCCCACGTTAGCATGTCTGTTGGTGTCTTGTTCAGGTCGTGTGTAGGCAGTTGTGTTGGTGAAACTTCATGGGTGTAGCTTCTGATATGTCTAGGAAACATATTGTCACAGCAAACTTTCCGTGCCTCTGGCTCTTACAGTCTTTCTGCCGCCCCCCACCCCTTAGATGACTCCTGAGCCTCAGGTGCAGTTGTGTTGTAGAAGCATCTGTCAGCTGGGACTGGGCTGCACACTCTGTGTTGATCAATTGCCACTTTCTGTAATGGTCTCTGTCTGTTGCAAAGGGAAATTTCAACAGAAATTTCAGTGAGGAGTGAGAACCACACTTACCTGCAGATTTCATGATTTTGTTTTTCTTTACAGATGAAAAGTATTCTACAGTGTATATGTACCACATTTTCACTATCCATTTGTCATTTAAAGGGCATTTAGGTTTGTTTCCATTTTCTAGCTATTGCTAATAGAGCAACAAGGACATGGCTGAGCAGTTATCTATAGAGTAGAATGTCAAGTCCTTTGGGCACATGCCAAGGCATTAGATAGCTAATCATATGACAGAGTTATTTCTAGAGTCTTGAGAGTTCTCCACAGTGGTCTGCAGAGCGGCTGGAGCAGTCTGCCGTCCATCAGCAGTGAGTGGGGCTCCCCCTTCCTCACACCCTCCCAAGTTTTTGACATCAGTGTTGCTGATCTTTGCCAATTTGACTGGAGAATATGAAATCTCAAAGTTGTTATGATTTGCATTTTCCTGATTGCTAGGACAATTAATATTTTTTGAAACATGTCTTAGCCATTTTTATTTATTTTTGAGAACTCTGTTTAGATTTGAAGGCCATTTTGAATAGATTGTTTGGGTTTTTTGACCCTTAGATTTTTGAATTCTTTATATATTCTGGCTATTAATTCTTTTTAGATGTACAACCAACAAGTTCCCTCCCATTCTGTGGCCTCATTCTTCACCCAGTTAATTGTTTCTTTAGCTGTGCAGAGCTTTTAGTTTATGAAATCCACCTGTCAGTAGTTTTTTTTTTTTTTTAAAGATTTAGTTATTATACGTACAATGTTCCTCCTGCCTGCACATCTCCATGCCAGAAGAGGGCACCAGATCTCATTACAGATGGTTGTGAGCCACCATGTGGTTGCTGGGAATTGAACTCAGGACCTCTGGAAGAGCAGCCAGTGCTCTTAACCTCTGAGCCATCTCTCCAGCCCCTGGAATTAGTTTTTATGCAAGGTAATAGATACAAATAAAATTAAATTCTTCTGCTTGTTTTCCCAATACCATTAATCCATTATACTATTTGCTAAACATACTTTCCTTTCTTCAGCGTATGTTTTTAGCATCTTTGTGAATTCTAGTTGGCTGAAGCTACATGCACTCATATTTGGGTCTTTAATTTTGTTCCCTTGGTCTACGTGTTTGTTTGTTTTACCAGTACCATATTGTTTTTATTACTGTGACTTTCTAACATATCTTGAGATCTGGGATGGTAATCCCTTCAGCATTGTTCTCTTTGCTCAGGATTGTTTTCACTATCCAGGGCCTGTTGTGGTTCCATTTGAATTTTAGAGTAGGTTTTTCTATTCTGTGAAGAATGAAATGGGAATTTTGAATGTGTTGAATCTGTAAATGGCTTTTGGTAGAATGGTCATTTTCATAATATTCTGTCAATCCATGAGCATTCGGCGCCTTTCCATTTTCTAGTGTCTTTCTCTCTTCCTTCAGAGGTTTCAGATTTTCGTTATACAAGGCTTTCATTTCTTTAGTTAGGTTTGTTCATAGGTATTTTCTTGATGTTGTTGTGAATGAGAGTGTGTCTGTGATCTCCTTTTCTCTGTTTGTTTGCGGGAGTCTCTGCAACCACCACAGCTAGCAGAGTAATGATCTGTGGGAGGCAAGAAGGCAGTTCGGTTCAGCACGACTCAGTAGCCAATGGTGGTGCAAAGTTCAGGAGTCTGACCCTCATAGTTTATTTTAAGAATATTTAAACACAGCACAATTTGGTGAAAAATTTTTCTGGTAATTAACTCATGTGCACGCTAAATCTTAAGATGTGATCACATCAAGTCTCTTTGTAAAGTACATGTGACACCTTCCATAAAGATGGGGTCTATAGATTGACTACATGTGACACCTTCCATAAAGATGGGGTCTATAGATTGACTACATGTGACACCTTCCATAGATATGGGGTCTGTAGATTGACTACATGTGATACCTTTCTTAAAGATAGGTTCCATAGAGTAACAAACTCACTGTAAAGGTCTGGGGAGGATCCAGTGTGGTTTCATTCATACAGATAGTGCAGAGGTTACCTAGGCTGCTGACCACCTCCTTTCCCAGCTTTCTGGGTGGAAAACAGGTCCATACATCTCTCCTCAACAAGATGTCTGCTTGACATTCCTGGTTCCCCTGGTGCTTATCTGTGAGCACAGGAGACTCTGAGCCTCTTACATTTGTTGTTGATGTATAGAAAAACTACTGATTTGTGCAGGGAGATTCTGTACCCACACGTGTTAATGAATTTGCTTAGCATTTTATCAAGTTTTCTGGTATAATTTTGGGGCTATCTTATGTATGTCATCTGCAAATAGGAATGATTTGACTTCTTTCCTGTTTGTATCCCTTTAATTTCCTTCTCTGACCTTATTGCTCCAATAGTGCTTTGAGCACTAAATTTTGCTTAGTTGGGCCAGGGATCTGTCCATCTTCTTTGTCTTCACAAAGAACCAACTTTTAGATTCACTGTTTCTTTGTATTTTTCTTTATTTCTATTTCATTCATTTCTGCTCTGATTTTTAAAAATAATTTCTTGCTAATTACTGGGTTTGGGTTTAGTTTTTGTTTTTCCAAATTTTTAAATAGCATCATTAAGTCATTTATATTTGCTCTTTCTCATTTTTAATATAGGCAGTTAGAACTATAAATTTTCCTCATAGGATTCTGTTCACTGTGTCTCAGAGGTTGTTATATTGTGTTTTCATGGAATTTCTTATTTCTTCTTTGATTTCTTCCTTGACCCACTCATCATTGCACTCTTTCCCCGTGCTGGGGTTCAAGCCCACAGCCTTTCTTACCCTCTTTTGGACAGGTCTTGCTTTATAGCCTGACTAGCCTGGTACTTGCCATGTAGCCCCGGCTGCTCTGTAATTGATGCACTACTCCTGTCTCCTTCCCAATTAAGACTGTGCACCACAATACCAGGCAAATCCAGTGTTCTGAGATACTGGGTAAGCTCATTCTACTCCTGACTTCTTCAGCCCCCAACAGTTAATATTTAATGGGGGTATTGGTATAGAACTGGGTAGAATTATTTTTCTTAGTCTTTTATTTTGTGTGATAATTTTGACGGTGATACACACACACACAGAGTAAATTTTGAGATTATATGATGCTAAGTTTTTAAAAATCAATTAGACTCAGGGTAGTAACAGTTATTTTACATTTTGTCATAGTTTAATAAAGATAATTTTAGGAAGAACATTTTGATTTTTCTTTGTAATGTTTACAGTTTTCTCTTTGTGTAGGATAATCATCATCTCTTTGGTAGTACACTATTGGGAATCAAGGATGATGAGGCAGATCTGAGCCAAGCTCTGTGTCTGGCTGTTTCAGTGTCAGAGATCCTTCAAGCAAATCAGCTGCAAAGGGTGAGCAAAGCAAACCCACCTGTCGGGAGCTGTGTTCTTCAAGTGTAAGGAGCTGGGGCTGCAGTTTACAGCTGAGTGTTAGTGTGCACTTTGTATGCTCAAGGCCCTGGGGTCAGTACCTGCCACTGAAAAGAATAATCAACATTCCCACTAATTAATTTACCATCACATTGTCTTTGCAGCTAAGTATGCTACAAATGGCTTTTGCGTTACTTTGATTGCCAACAATTATTTTTGTCTCTTGACACCAATTTTATAAATTTCCTTTTTCACATGCTTTAATAGCAGATGAACATGGCATTGTATGAAGAACTTAAAGGAGTAGACATAGCCTTTGACTGTTAAATCCTGGGCAATTACATAGCTTGCTTAGTTATGTTTTAATATCATAAAGCAAGAAAAAGAATTATGAAAATGTCATGATTTCCTATTGTGTTTTTCATACAAACATGAGTCAGTTTTATGAGTGAGCTTTCTGGGTATATGCCGAAATGATAGTGCCATTGCTAAGCTGTGGAATATGTGCTTTGTTTCCAAGATTGCTTACCTGTGAGAAGATGGAGCTTTTATAGCACTTATAGTTAAACTTCTTACTGTGTCTTTGTCTTTTGTAAAAGTCACTCACATTTCTTTGTTCATAAGTAACATTAAACAGAAAATAAAGTCCAGGTTAAAAGACTCATATGAACCCAGCTCCTCCATATACAAGAAAAACCATTTAGTTCTTTGAGTTGAATTGCTGGTAAGTTTGTGGACCTGAAAATAACAGTTTAGCATTGTGTTTAAGATAATAAAAAGTGTTGATTTCCAATATATTTAGTACTTCAGCCCAAATTGCCATACTCTTGCTATATATTGAGACTTTCATGCTCTATACATAAAAAAAAATGTGTTTATTTAATGCAGACACAAGTATTTAGATCCCCAAAGTTACTTTTTGTGTCTATACAAATTGGGTCCTCCTAATTACCTGTGAGATCCATTTACAAAAAAACTTGTTCCCCATCTTTTGGTTTCTTTTTACTGTTCTGTCATGTGATGTGAACTTCATATCAAATTCCAAAATGCCAAATATTGTTTACCTTTTAGGAAGGAGTCCGGTTCTTTGTGGTGGACTGTCGTCCTGCAGAACAGTACAATGCTGGACATTTGTCAACGGCGTTCCACTTAGACTCAGACCTGGTCAGTACAAGTGCAGAGCAAAGGTTCTGTAGGAGACAGCATGGGTTTTTCCCTTTGACTCATAGCTAGATTTACATGATCCGGTGGGGATGCTTTCATTTTGTTTAGAGTCTCTGCCCTGTGGATAGGGCTAGAGTCCCGTTTTCTGCTAGGGTCAGTGTCATCATACAGAGTCAGTGACAGCTGGTAACTGTGGCTCACTGTTCCTTCCCATTGTTATGTCAGTGAATTCTGCACTCACTGTGAGCTGTCTCAAAGGTAGATCACTTTGCATTATGCCTTGAGTCTAGTAAGTACTGTAGAAATATGAGCTCTTAGTGTAATTGGATAAGACTCCTAGACAGTTTTGCTGGAAGCCGTGTTCAGAGCTTATGATTATGTGTGTAACAAGCTGATTTGCAGGCACAGTAGAAACTACCATGTACGTGCTCATCTGTTAAAGTCGCTGTCCTGGGGTGCTTTCTGTTGGAGAGTGGCTAACGTGAATATGGTCGTAAGAGATGCTTAGAACTGTTGAGACTGACACCATGTACGCCCCTCTGAGGGCTAGGTGGTACTGAGAGGAAACTGACAGAAAATGAAGGTAGGACATAGAATTCTGACGTTGTGGGTGAGAAAGAACATGCAAGCCTGTGGGTGTCCTCCACATGAGCGCTGTGCCTCTCCCTCTGATTCCTTCCATGTTTGTTCTTAAAATTTACTCAAGAGACCTTCATCTTTATGAATTAACATTTTTTTCAAAGAATATTCTGAGTAAGCCCTATTGTCAGCTTGCTCAGTCTTCACCTTTAATATATATGTACATATTTCTTTATTCTTTTGCCACTTTATTTTTGCTTAACAGTTTCTTCGAGACCTTTCATTTAAACACATTTCCTTTAATGCTTCATAGAAGTCCGTGGTACAGATGTTACCAGTTTGTTGCTTGATTAATATACATTTAAATTCCTTTCAGTTTTTGTGTAGCTGCTGTTGAAAGCATTACACATATTTTGTTTTTTGCAAATAGTTCTGTAAAGAAATAGACTATTCAAAGTAAAGTTATTGGGTTGAGGGTTATAGACATGCAAATTTTATTGCTCTTTAAAAATCTGAAGTACCTTATACCTCAGTACTGCATATATGCATTCTTGGGCCTTATCAGACATGGGTCTTCATTTGTTTTCTAGAATGATGGGTAAAGATAGAAGTACACAAGGTGCAGACATCTCTTTTGTTTCTTCTGAAAGTCGCTTTTCCATGGTGCTGGAGAAATGGCTGAGAGGTTAAGAGCACTTGCTAATCTTGGAGAGAACCTGAGTTTGTTACCCAGCACCTACATGACAGCTCACAACTGCCTAAAGTCCAGTTCCAGGAGATCTGACCCATCTTCTGGCCTCCGTAAACATCTACACATGTTGGTGCATTCTCTCACACACACATGCAGGCACACATGCATGCAGGCACACATACAAAGACATGTGCAGGCACATACACATACACGCACATGCAGGCACACACATGTGCAGGCATACACAGATGCAGGCATACACACATACACGTGCAGGCACACACACATGCACATAACAATAAATACATCTTTAAAACTAATGGAGTAAATTGCTCTTCTCTGATCTGTTCAGTTTTCTATTCAATTTTTACTGTCCATCTGTTCAATTACTGTATCTGATTTCAGTAATAATAGCTTAAAATTTTTGTAGTTATTGGCATATTTAGTTCATTGTGAATAAAAAATGAGCTTTTGATCTTTGTTTTGCCAATACTTAATGTAAGTGATAAGCAAATGGTCTCTAATTTCTGATGTCTTCTAAGAAATACATGGACGGCCTTTTCTGTGGAAACTGAAAAACAGAACTGCTTTGATCTGTAGTTTCTACTTATTCTGTTCAAAGTTGAGCTCTTTCTGCCATCACGACTCAGGATTACTGTAGCTGAGCTTTGATAGAGATGAAAATTTTTCCCCTCTAATTGAACAGTGTTTTTCTCTACCTTTGCTCCAGTATCTACATAAGACTTTTATTTTATCTCTGGAATTTTACTTACTTAAGCCTTTTCATTTTCCATTCCTATAATGCTAGGCTTTTAATGTTGGTAGTTTGCTTGGAAATATATTTCAGGTTTTACAAATGTGTGTTTAACAAAAATTCTAATTTTTAAAATTAACTAGATGCTCCAGAATCCATCTGAGTTTGCGCAGTCAGTAAAGTCTTTGCTGGAAGCACAGAAGCAGTCCCTTGAGTCTGGCTCCATAGCTGGAGGAGAGCACCTCTGTTTTATGGGCAGTGGCCGAGAGGAAGAAGACATGTATATGAACATGGTCCTGGCGCACTTTTTACAGGTATGCTGATGTAGGCTAACCCATGTGACTTGGTTATTCCTGACACTGGCACACTTTTTACAGGTACACTGATGTAGGCTGTCCCATCTGACTTGGTTATTGCTGACACTGTGAAGAAACCCGTAGCTAATGTTCCTTTATTTTTGCATACTCTATCAGATTTGTCCATATCTTTGTAACAGCTTCTTGATTTGGAATCTTACTAAGAAATATCTTTTTCTCAATATTTTTCTTATATGCTCTTATGATATTTTTTATTTTAAGTTATAAACCATATGAATTAATTTTTGTGTAAGAAGCGAGGTAGGAAGTGATTTTTTTTTCACCAACTGTGTTGTCTATCACTTTGTTGATGAATTTTCCTTATATACTGGATTTCTCTGTGCTCTGAATGTATCCCTAGATTACTTTTCTGTATTAATCTTTGTCTTTTCATGTTCTGGAACTTTTAATAGTAGATATCTGATTTGAGTGCTTTTACTTGTTTTGATCATTTATTATATATAATAATTTTATATAGAAATTATATATATACATTACCCATGACATATTTTGCCATTTTTCCCCTTGAGCTGGCTCTCTTTAGCACAGTTCATGTGCATTGGTGATTTCATGCAGTTTGACCCTCTGCCTCAATCTCTTAGCCATTCGATGGCTTTTTATAAAAACAGCTGGTTGTTAAGTACTTTTTCTGGTGGTTCCCACCCTGAAGTCCATGTTTATTCCTGTTCTGAAGTTCATCCACAGGAAGACAGTGTTCTTGATCCTCTACAGCCATTCCATCTTGTGTATTCTGAGGAATCTGGTTTGAGAAAATTCTTCTAACACTTAAGTCTTGGGGAAAAAGGCAGAGAAGTAAAGGTATTTGATGAAGGGTTTGTCCAGTCTTCACACATTCTTAAAGGAAAGAGCTGGAAGTTTATTTGGAAGAGGACAGAGTCCCAGACTCACCATTTAAAAATGCTCCTTTACTATGCTGTAAGGGATGTCATATGGCAAGAGTCTGCACTCTTATGAACTTTGTCATTTATTAGTCTTTAAATTCTTGATGGAGTTTTAGAATTACTTCCCCCTAATTTTTATCTCAAAAATTTCAAAGAAATTGCAACGTAGAAGAGTTGGGTACCTGGGGAGATGATTTAGTAAAGTGCTTGCCACAGAGTCTTGAAGACCTGAGTTCAATCCCCACCACCCACATCAAAAGTTGGGTTTGGTGGTACGCACCTGTAACCCCGGAATGGTGGGGAATGCAGACAGGAGAATCTCTGGAGCTCTTAGCTAGCTCTAGGTTCAATGAATGACTGCGTCTCAAAAAAAGACTTCAGGTCTTTGAGGAAGACCTACCATTGATTTCTGGCTTTCACCTGCACATGCGCACACCTACACAGGCACACTTGTACATGTACATCCCAACATACATGCACACACATGAAGGTAAATAAAAATAGAAAGTGGGGGACTCGAGGCTTAGTGGAGAAGAATGAGGGCTGCTCCTACAGATCTGGGACCTGAGTTTGGTTCCCAGCATCTGCTAAAGACAACTTGCATCTTTCTGTAATTCCAGTTCCAGGGCTACAGCTCATTTAACAAGGTAATGCAAATTTCTCTTGAAAATTATTATCAACTATTTAAGATAATAAAGAAATACAGGTTAGTAGTTAATTACCTAGTATAATCAAATTTGTAGTCACGTTAGGTATGTTTTCAAGGTCAAACAAAGATATAATTTAGATAGATAGGTCATCAAACACTTCAGAGATCTACAAAATATGGCATTTTAGATGTTTTAATAACCTAGGTTTTTTATGACAATGAGACATGTCTGCTCCTGGCAGCACCAGTATACTTCAGAGGAGATAATGGAGCCGGGCGGTGGTAGCGCATGCCTTTAATCCCAGCACTCAGGAGGCAGAGGCAGGCGGATCTCTGTGAGTTCGAGACCAGCCTGGCCTACAAGAGCTAGTTCCAGGACAGCCAAAAAACCATACTGTCATACTTTAATATGAAAAAATCTAATGGCTATTCACATTTTCTTGCTTTTCCTAAGTTTTAAATCATGGCATTGTTATGTTTTTTATTTATGGGTTCCCAGTTTTTAATTTTATCTTTGCATATATTTGTTGAAACAACCCAGTTAATTGGTCTTTGTGGTTTCCCACTCCTAGTTTTGCTCCTTATGCTCATCTGTTGTCATTTATTTCCCATCTCTCCTGTGTTTAGCTATCACTTAAAATCATTATGTATTTTTGTTTCTTAATTAAAATGGCATTTTAGTTAATTTATTTGTGTGTGTGCAGAAGTGTGCACATACACGTATGACATTGCACAAGTGTAGCAGAGGACAGCTTGGGAGATTTCATCCTCCCCTTCTACCATGTGGGTTTTGGAGATCAGAGTCAGGTTGTCAGGCTTGGTGGCAAGTGCCTTTACCTGCTGAGTCATCTCCCTGACCTTAGTTTGTTGTTGTTGTTTTATAGCCCAGACTGTCTCAACTTTGAGACCTTGAGGACTTAACCTGGAAAGCAACACATCTGACTGTTTAAAAGATTTTAGTAGTTTGCAAAATTCTGTTGTTTCCTTTTTAAAAACGGCTATAATATTTTTATATTACCTTTTAGTAAAGGACACAAAAGATTTGAAACTTTAAAAACCTACTTTAATTATATTCTAAAATGTCATGTCATTCCATTTTGTTTGATTCTTGGGCTGTGGAGAACATAACACAAATCAACCACAGTCTTCACAACCTTGAAGCTGTCCCCTTTCTTTTGCTCAAGCATCAACCCTACAACATGCGAGATTAATACATGGAACTCTGTGCTGAAGTCCAGGCTGTCAAGGAAGAGTGTTGTGCCTGAAATGTAACATGTAACTACAGACTGCATGTGTCAGAGCTTTAACTAAACTGCGTTTTGTAATAATTCAAATGTTGTCTTTTATTACAGAAAAACAAAGAATATGTTAGTATTGCCAGTGGTGGATTTATGGGTAAGCCTTTAATGCATTAATTTTGCTTCTACTTTTTAGACAAAAAATGTAGAGATTATCAGTAGAACAGTAGAGTTACAAGACTAGTTAACGTGTATCTTCTGTCTCCAGTCATTTAGTATTTTCAGAAAAGAGAAGGCAGCAGAACATGCATAGATAACAAATAACATAGGCAATTGAAAGGAGTGAGTATAGACGATCCAGATAAAACATGTGCTTACTGTGCAGCTGTTTAAACCTTTTAGTTTTTATTTCGCTTGGGATCGAACCCAAGGGCTCATGCATGCAAGGCAAGCATTTTACCACTGAGCTACATCCTCTAACTCTTGATTCTCTTGCCCCAGCCTTTTAAGTGGACCAAGAGTTTGAGGACCAATTGACTGTGCTACAAAGTAAGTTCCAGGCTATATGTAGCAGAAACCCATCTCACGCAAACAAATAAACAGTAAAGCAAAAAAACAAAATCCCCAAAATCAGCAACAACAGAAAAGATGTGTGTGTGTGTGTGTGTGTGTGTGTGTGTGTGTGTGTGTGTGTGCATGCATGTGTATATTTGTGTGTGAGTGTGCACACCTGCATACATGTGTGGTGTGTGTGTGTAAGTGAGCGTTGGGGCTATAGCTCAATTTGTGGGGTGCTTGCCTGGCATGCACAAAGCCCTATAATCCCATCACTCTGGAGGTGGAGGCAGGAGGATCAGGAGTTAGGAGTTCAAGGTTATCCTCAACTACCTAGCAAATTTGAGACCACTTTGGGGCAAATGAGACCCTGTCTCAAAAAGTTTTTAAAATGCATAGTGGCTAGTCCAGATGGGACATGTTTAAATGCAGCAATCAAAAGTCAGAGGCAGGTGGATCTCTGTGAGTTTGACGCTAGCTAGGATTACATCTCAAAAAAAAAAAAGATTGGTGAACAAGTATTGACATTTTACCTACTGTTATTAGAGATCCTCATTACACAATACAAAAGTTGGCTACTAGTCATATAATTCTCGAGTATTCCTGCTTTCTTTCCAGCCTACACTGGCCAGGAACTTGTTAGGTACCCCAGGTATCCATGTGACCCAGACTCATGTTCTCCTCCCTTAGATTCTTGAGTGCTGAGCATTGGTGTTTGTCATGATGGCCAGCCATAGTCTAGAGTTTTAGAAAGCTTTTTCAAAGTTTTTCCCTCTATTAATCTTTCTCTGACCATTATTAATGCCTAAGTCTACATTATTATGGGAAAATGTATTGATGTCTCCTAGCCTTTCTATTAATTCTTCATGTCTTGAATTCTGTATACATTATCTGTTGGTACTTGAAAGATTGCTTTCTAAGGAGGAGACAAAAAGCCTTCCTAATCTTTACTCCTGGGACTGCAGAGGTCTTTAGACAAATGGAAGAAGGTTTGCTGTGGCCTGGAGTTCTTAGTGAGGGGCAGGACAGCACATTTGTTGATTATGTCCTTGGGTGGTTTTTCATCTAGTTGTGTTGTGTTTGTTATACTTTCATGTTTCCAGAGAGTCTCCTATTTCAGCTTTTGTTTCATTTCTCTTGTTTATCATAAGCCCTGCAGCAGCATCTGGCGGACATTAATGTGGAGGGACCAGAAAGTGGATATGGCCATTGGATTGCCAGTACCTCAGGTTCCAGGAGCAGCATCAGTTCTGTTGATGTAAGTACACATGAAGAACATGTTGGGTCAATTTCCAGCATGTTGGGGACCAGCCTTGACAAAAATACCCCTAGCCAGGGTAGGGGCATGGGGATTAGAAATATAAAGAATATGAAGATGCGTTTAAAAAATAATAAAACAGAAATACAGAATAGTACTGGGAGGGAGTTCCAGTGCATACTGAAATTGCCCATGTTTAACTTCCAATTGCTTAAAATATCCCTGACCCCAAAAGGTAGGGGTAAAACTGCATTAACGTGATACAAGGAAATGAACATACCAATTGAAGGTCATGGGCTACATTCATAGTAAACATTCTGTTGCCAGAACAAAGTAAGTCACACTCACACCTTAGACCAAAACATTCTGTAGGCAAACTACTCCCTGGGCGGAATCCAAAGTTATCTCCTTAAGGGAACTAGAAACTTAGTTGGATCCTTAGACTTTTGTTTGAGGTAGAAAAACATCTACTTTTCTCTTCCTGGGGTACAAGGTCTGGATATTAGCCACACCTGTTGACAAAAACCCTGCGAGAGCAGAACTCTCTGATCTAAATCCAGGTGGGGCCTTTGTTTGAGGTAGAAACTCAATAACCTTTAAGGAATAGAGGTCAGTTCCAACTCTCTGACCTTTGGTCAAGGTGGAAATAGGCTCACATTTTTGGGCCTCTACACCAGAAAAGGTGCTTAACTCTTAAACCTCCAGCATAACAGAAAAGATGTCAGAAATATTTAGTGCACAATGAGGAATCATTATTGCAAGCTTAATGAAGTGACTGAATGAGCCTGCACAGCTGAACTGTGGCGCTCTCTTCAGTGAACTCATTTTGTCTAGGCTAGGAGAATACTAGGCTCATCTCCACGTCTCCTGCGTGTTGTTTCTGTATCCTTGCTCTCTGTGAGCTTACATGATTAAGAAAGAGTTCAGTGTGTTCCCCTGTGTGATTGATGCAGGTAGAGAAAGTAAAAAGTGGCCTGCCTAGTATATTCGAAGGTTAGTTATTGTGAAGTGAGTTATGTGAGGTTTTGTTATGGGAATAAGTACATCTATTACACTTTGGAAATACCTGGGCAAAAAGTCTTGTCAGTTGAATTAGATGTCATTACATCATTTTCTTAACAAATAATAGTCATTTACAAATGTTTATTCTGTAAAATAGAAACAGAAAACTGATGATGTACAGGAGCACATTTACTCATTTGGACTTAAGTCACTTGGGTCCAGTTGAAATTTTCTTTGAGCTGCCAACCAGCTCCCAAATAAAGATATAGAGACTTACTTTTAATTATGAATGCTCAGCCTTAGCTTAGGTTTGTCCCACTAGCTCTTATAACTTAATTTATCCTGTTTCTATTCATCTACACTTTGCCATGGGGCTTTTTACCTTTCTTTTATTCTGTAGGCCCTACTTAACCTGCTTCCTCTGTATCTTCTGACTGGCCCAGGCATCTCCCAGGCATCTCTCTTCCTTTCCTCACAAGCCGACATTCCTCTTATTTATTCTCCTGCCTGGAAGGTCTGGCTATTCCTCCTCCATTGCCTTTGGTGATTCAGCTTTTTATTAGATTAATTAGGTATCTTAGTCAGGCAAGGTAAAACAGCAACACATCTTTACATAATTAAATATTCTGCAATACAACGTCCCCCTTCACTGATTTCCAGTAAGACCTTTGAGCTGTGGTTTCTCTACCTGTACAATAAAATGGTAAGAGAACGTTCCCCTAAGGAGGGCCTGAGGACTAGGTGAGCAAGAATATGCACAGTAGTACACTGTAGATGTGTGGAGTTTATCTTCAGCCACATGATCCAAACAGATTATTGTCACATTTGCAGATAAGGCTTCTCTGAGAATTCCTTTTTACCTTGATCCTCTAGGTATACAAGAAAAACTAAATAATATTCCTTTCCACCTTTTCTGTTACAAACACAGCTTCATGTGTGCGCACTCATGTGTAGGCCAGAGGTTGACATCTGTCATTCTCAGTCACCTTATTATTTTTGAGACAGGGCCTCTTAATGAACCTGGGACTTACCAGTTCAGATAGATTGGATGCCAGTGACAGGTGTCCTTCTATGGGCTCTGTCCCTATCTATTGCAGTTCTGGGGTTATAGATGTGTACTGTTGTGTCTCAGTTTCACATGGGTGTGGTGTATCAAAAAGAAGATCGTTATTGCATGACGAACACTTTACCAGCCTCTAACCCACTCTTCACAAAAGAAGAGAGATGGGGATGTGTACAGAGTAAAGGCTATATGAGGGTGAGTGGAAAGGTGAGCATCTGCACATATGTGAAAATGCTCAAATGTGCTTCTCCCCAAATACATAGAATTGAACCTACTTTGACCTAATTTAATTTTAATTGTTTTTAAACGCTCTTTGTCCAAAAACAGTAGCTTCCTGAGATATGCTGGATTTTAGTACTTGCACATGAAATTGGTGGGGATGCAATTCTGTCTACAGTGTCTAACCTTTAATAGTCATTTATGTGGTAATCACTTGGAGAGTGGTTTATTGATGCTCTTATTTTTCAGGGTGATTCTTGTAATGGCTCAAATGATAGAGGAATGAAGTCCCTTGTAAATAAGATGACTGTGGCTCTAAAGACAAAATCTGTTAATGTCAGGGAAAAGGTCATCAGTTTTATTGAGAATACATCAACTCCTGTGGACCGGTGAGTTTCTTACACAGTATGGACTTAAGATGGATAATTAAAACTGAAAAAATGTATCTCGGTAAATGAATTTTGTTGAAGGTATTATGGATCAAGATCGTACATTTTGTTGGATCTGATTTCATTGTAGCTCAGGTCTGAGCTTACAGCTTGTTCACTCTGTAGATCCCTTTCCTCTGATTTCATCGTAACTCAGGTCTGAGCTTACAGCGTGCGCACTCTGTAGACCCCTTTCCCTGTGCTCAGAGACATCTGAGTTTGCCCCTACATTCCATTTGTCCCTGTGTTCATGGTTAATAATTCATAGAGCAACTGCTTTCCAAATGCCACCAAACACGGTTATTTCACAGCAAGAACTTTTGTTAAAAACCTAGATAATTTGTTCATGCTTAATAACAATGGAATTCCACTTTACTAAGTTCATATCTTTGTAGGAATTTGTCTAAAAATACAAACTCCATTTTTCCATGAATTAAAAGGGGGACATGATGAACAGCAGACAAGAAAATTTAAGTCTGTTTGTTTTGCTGTTTGTTCTGAGTATAGGATATACTTTTTTATGTGTTAGTCTAATTCACGAGTGCACATTCTGCAGCCCAGGATAGCTATGAGTGTGGCCAACCCCAAACTGGGAACTTAAAACATTATGAGTTACTTTTGCATGTGTGTAACTTGATTACACAGGTCTTAAGTGTGAAGTTTGTGACACTGTCATGACATAGTGTCAGAAGCCGAGAAAGTCTTTCCAACTCTGATATGGAATTCATTTCTGAGCAAGCCTGATCGTGAGCATGAGTTGGCATTTGAGTTCCCTCTCCTGTCTTCTTTGCAAGTATCAGGAAAGTTGAACATTTGCTGTGAAGAACTGAATGCCCTTTCTAGTAGAGTGCACACACACAAGAGGTAGACCCTATTCAGTCAGCACAAAGGTAATGAGTAGGGAATCTTCACTGGTCCAAAAATCATGCCTCATCTAGAAGAGCCAATATCAAAGCCGAAAAGATTTGTCTGCTCAATAAAGTTTCATCTACTCTTAGAAGCCAAACTCTCAGTTAGTGCTTCTGAGTCCCTGGTCTTTTGCTACTGCATTTTGTGTGTGAACATTAAGATTTTTGTTTTAAAGTGGACTAATTTACTTTATGATTGACTAATGATGACTGTAAGTTGAAAAGACCGTTGTCTGGTGGAGTATCACATAAAACTGGCTTTTCTTCATTTTCCTTTGTGCTTGAGATGGTTGAAGTATTTTCTTTAATTGGGTTGAGAAATTGATTTTATTGTGTATTTTCTAAAGTTGCTGCATTTTTTTTTTTATAATCATTTTGTTCTATCCTCTGCCTTGATTTGCTGTAGAATGTCTTTCAATCTTCCTTGGCCAGACAGATCATGTACAGAGCGGTAAGCCATGAGTAGAGCAGCTCTATTGTGCCATCCCATCAGTTCCCTCTAGCATGCCTCCTGCTGTCTGTGCGCCCCTTGCAGTCAGTGCGCCCCCTGCTGTCAGTGCGCTGCCTGCTGTCTATGCGCCCCTTGCAGTCAGTGCGCCCCCTGCTGTCAGTGCGCCCCCTGCTGTCTATGCGCCCCTTGCCATCAGTGCGCCCCCTGCTGTCTATGCGCCCCTTGCCATCAGTGCGCCCCCTGCTGTCTATGAACCTTGTGCTGACTTGGCTAAACTTTCCTGCTGCTCCTTCCAAAGCTAACCTTTGCAGTATGCTTATGGGAGTGTCCCACTCTGACATTGTGCTTTCCGTTTTGTTTTGAGCTTGATTTTTTTCCCTTGCATGTTTCCATCTCCCATTCCTCAGATAAAATTCAAACTTGCTCAAATCCAAGGACTTTATAAATTCTGCAGTTCTGATTCTAAAGCAGGGAAAGGTGAAACAGAACAGAATCCATGGAGTCAGGAGTTAGAAGAACACTAGTGTTCCAATAATTTACCATTCTCTCCTGCTCTTACATAAAATTACAGCACCTAAATTTAGAAACAGTTCATGGTCCAAAATCTGATGCTGGAGTTAAACCAAGGGTCTTGAAGATGCTGATGCATGCTCTCTACCATTGAGCCACATCCTCTGCATGAAGCTTTTAACTCATGTACTTTATGGAAATATATATTTTCTGATTTTTCTTAAGAAGATGTATGCATTTAGGTTGATGAATTAACATATATAAATTTGTTTGAAAGAACTATAGTTTTTGGGTTCTGCATTTGGATTTTCCCTGAAAGAGACCATGGGAGATTTTTTTCTGTCTCTTCTATTTCCTTCTTTCTCCCCAGTAAAATGGCAGTTGATGGTTGATACAAAGATTTGATTTAAGGTTTAAAACTTGGAGTCTTAAATTAGATAAAGCAAATGAGCACTACAAACTTAACTTTACACAGCATTATAATTTTCATTCTTGCAGAATTTTCTTCAGCTTAAATATTAACAAATAATAGTAGAATATTAATATAGCAATAACTGAACATTTACAAAAGAAAGTGTAAGGTTGGTGAGATGGCTGAGAAGTAAAGATACTTGTTGCCAAGCCTGACTACCTGCATTTGTCCTCTGGACCCACAAGGTGGAAAGAGAAAACCAGCTGCCACAACTGTCCTTTGACCTACACTTCCGCTCCACAGCATATAGCAAGTCTGTGTACACACAACAAATGATAAGATACGTTTTTAAAGAATCTGGGTAGAAATTAAGCCATTGTGGGTTTACTTTCTCATCATTTCAGTATTTTCAGTAATTGGAAAAACACTTAAGAAATAAGTTTAATAACTTGAATAATTTTTGACTGTTCCTACACAAAGCAATTATGGGACAACTATCTAATTTTCCCTTAGGCTAGTTTTAAAAAATTGTTCTTCTGGGGAATTATAATCTGTTTGTGATTCATCCTTCCCTAGGACCATTGAGTTGGCCTCTGGGGCAGTTTCAGTTTGTTCTTCTCCTAGCTTCGGAATTTTACTTTTATACATCTGTGCGGTCCACACACAGGAGTGTTTGTTTGGAAAATACAACGTACTTAGCAATTTGAATGAATCAAATTTATTTATGAGTTCAGCAAGTTAAAATTTGTCTAAACTATTTCTAGCTGTTTCTGTTATTTCTAATAAAAATATCAGTATACTGCCTTTGAAAATAGTCTAAACAGCCGGGCGGTGGTGGCGCACGCCTTTAATCCCAGCACTTGGGAGGCAGAGGCAGAGGCAGGCGGATCTCTGTGAGTTCGAGGCCAGCCTGGTCTGCAAGAGCTAGTTCCAGGACAGCCAAAGCTACAGAGAAACCCTGTCTCGAAAAACCAATAAATAAATAAAAATAGTCTAAACAGACCAGTGTAAATAAAAACACCATCCAATTTCAGACAAAGTTTTCTCTGTAGGGTAAGGAGCTTAGTCAGTAAAATGTTTGCCTTGCAAGCCTGTGAACCTGAATTTAGACCCAGAAACCTACATTAGAGACACCTTTGTAGTCTCTGCCACCTTCCAAAGAGCTCCACACTGGGAATAAGCTTTGCCACCTGCTTCTCTGGGGGATGTTCCAGGTCTACACTCTGGTACTCCCCAGTTATTGAACATAGTTTGATAGCCTACAGGATAATTTTGCATTAGAAATGTCTTAACTAGCTGGAGAGAGAGATGGCTCAGCGGTTAAGAGCACTGGCTGCTCTTCCAGAGGTTCCAGGTTCAATTCCCAGCACTCACAACTCTCTGTAACTCTAGTAGCAGGTGATCTGATATCTTTATACAGATATACATACAACCAAAAACACCAATGCGATATTAATGAAAAATAATAAGTAAAAAATAATAAGAAGAATTTTTAAACAAAATTTTGAGTGCTTAATTGATGAAATTTTAAGTCCAGGTTAACTACCCTACCTTGTAAGTCTAAGAGGATTGTCACACTAAGCCCAGTTAGTGCTTGCTTGCTTGCGTCCTTGGAGGAGGTTTGATTTAAAAGTAAATATTTAAGTCTATTTAAGTGAAGATTTTTATTGATAATTTTTCCCCCCAGATTGACTCTTGAAAAACAAAAGATTGAGTGTTTTCTTGTTAGATGAAGTGGGTAGTTATCCTACAAAGGAAAGTTTCCCTAGAACTATGTAGTATTTTACTGAAACATTTTAATTTATGCTAAAGAAGTAGTGTCTCGGCCTGGACTAAAACAGGAGCAGCAGTTCTAAAAACAGAGAGGAAAAACTGAGAAACTTTCAGTTTCCAAAGGAGCCTGGAACCTTCTTGTTGGGTTCTTGGTACAGTTACTGTGTACATAGCCCCCACTCTAGACTAGAGCTTTGGAAAGGAGAGGGATAGCTTGGGTAATTTTCACAGTAATCCTGAAGGGCAGAATCTTTGTTACTATTTTACAAATGAGAGGACAGCATAGAGGGTCACTTCCCCAGGCACAGAGGCATTTAACCACTGGCTTAAATGGGAGCGTTGGAATCGTTTACTTGGCTGGACATAATGCCTTTTCCTCTACATGACTTGTCGTCTTTCAGTTTTAGAATGGTTGTCCTAAGCCATGGGTGCCTGTGAAGGGCAAAGAGCATTCACCTTGTGTTTGAATACTCAAACATCTTTGATTCCTCTGTAGTGACATTTCCTTCCTAAACTTGTTTAAACACAGGCACGTGAGCAGCAGCGACAGAGTGGGCAAGCCCTACCGTGGAGTAAAGCCCGTGTTCAGCATTGGGGATGAAGAGGAATACGACACAGGTTGAGAAATGCACTAATCTGCAGACTCATTTACACAGTGCCGCTTCTTAGCTGTAGTTTGCCACTGTTAGGAATTGTAAATATCTGATATGCAGGATACTTGATGTATGAACCTTTTGAAAGGATCGCAACCCATAGGCTGGGAATCACTGGTCTATGGTTTCTAGTAACGCTTTGGTTTTAGAATTCTTGAATTGTGCCCACCAGAAATCTAAGCAGACCTTTTGCATAGGTCTCGACTAACTGGAGTCTTCAGCTGAGAGGCAGTTTGTGGAGGTTGTGTTCAGGCCCACGTGACTGTATCTAAATCCCTTTGAACACCCACCCATGTGGAGCCTGAGATCTGAGGGACCGGAGGAAGGCACAGAGGGTCTGAAAAGGCTGCAGGATGGCACTGCGGTGCCAGGGAGAATTATCTCACTTAGGATTGTCTTTGTGTTTAAAAAATCAATTTATTATTTTTACTTATAATTCCACAGTCTCAATTATGCGATTAAGTGACCATAATTACTATGTATATTGAGTTAGAAACCCAAGTTATGTTAATGTGTACAAAAATGAGGAAAAGCTTCCGAAATGTCATTGTCCTTTCTCCTTGGTAATACTTGATGTTTGCCCATATTATCTGTTTATTTTCTTTCTGTCGTGGATAATCACCTAAACCTGCCTAGTTTAGGATCCAACTCTGGTAGTTTTCTGATTTGTGTCAGTTTTAAGTGGCTACATTTTTATACATATATCAAGATGAACTTTGAAAGTATATCTAGAAAGTTAAAATTAGCAGTAAGACAGCGGCTAAAGAGGAGAATATTTGGTTTTTCAGTAAATATTACAAATTGACTGCTAGAAAACTTGCATTGAAGTAAATATATTTCTAGCTGTTTCTTTGCCTTGTTCCCTCTCCGTTGCCATCTTCCCATTGCCATGCATGTGTTTGTGCTTCTGATGGTCTTAGCTTCCTTCATGAGCAAGGAGACGAAAGTGGATAAATACCTTGTGGTCTATTTTATACTTCCCTGCACACACACGGATTTATAATATAGAGAGCGGGGCCACAGCAAAACCAGAAACCTAGAATATGTGCGCCAGTGTGTGGAAATGCAACAGTGTCGGGGAGGGGTAAGGTCACAGAAGGACGTATTGTAGTTACGGTGCCTCCCTCAGAAAACCTGTAAAACACTCCCACATTATTATGTGAGCATCTTGGTGACAGAAGAGACGCGTGTAGAGCTGTTCACACAGAGGTTACGAAAGGGAAAGGATTCTGACTAGGGAGTGATAACCCGAGGACTTTACTACAGTTGATGCTGGAGGAACACATGGTGTTTTCTTTGGCATTGTCTGTATTTTGAACTAGTTATTGAGAAGCAATGGGAAAGGTCCGGGGAGATAACCCAGGCAGTAAAGTACTTGATCCTGAGTTCAGTCCCCTCTGCCACTTAAGAAAATTACTGGCTATTAGTTAGGATGTCCATTGCTGGGTAAAACACCATGACCAAAACAACTTGGGGAGGAAAGGGTTTATTTCACCTTCCAGCGTTCAGGTCATACTCCATCACTGAGGGCAGGAATTCAAGGACAGAACCTGTAGGCAGGAACTGAAGTAGAAGCCATGATGGGGTGCTGCTTACTGGCTTGCTTTTCATGGCTTGCTCAGCCTGCTTTCTTATAGGACCCAGAACCACCATCCAGAGGTGGCACTGCACATAGTGATCTGGCCTTCCCACCTCAATCATCAGTAAGAAAACTGACCGCACGTGTGCTCAGACAGTCTACTGGGGCATTTTCTCAATGGAGGTTTTCTCTTTCAGAATTACTCTTTTAAGTTGTCATAAAACTAGTTAGCAGAGTGGCCCATGCTGGGAATCCCAGCAGCCAGACTGCAGAGACAAATGGTTTCCTCAGGTTTGTCCACTGGCCAGCCAGCCTGGTCTGCTTAGTGCGCACCACACCAGTGAAAACCCTGTCTCCAAAAGAAAGGTGGTTGTGCCAGGCCCAGTGGTGCACGCCTTTAATCCCAGCACTCAGGAGGCAGAGGCAGGCGGATCTCTGAGTTCAAGGTCAGCCTGGTCTATAGAATGAGTTCCAGGACAGCCAGGGCTACACAGAGAAACCGTATTTCAAAAAGCAAAGAGAAGAAAAAAGAAAGGTGGCTATGAATGGGAGTGGAGAGGCCAGATGGGTTGCTTGCTGCCGAGTTTGGTAACGTAAGTTCAGGAGCTGCAGAATGGAAGGATAGACCCAGTTCTTACAAAAGAATCTGTGCCCCTACTATGCCTGGCACCCACACCCACACACATGTAAAAATGTTGGAGAGATGGCTCAAGCAGTTAAGAGCACGTGCTGCTTTTCCAGAGGATCGTATTTGTTTCCCCAGCACCCATGTCAGGTGGCTCACAACTGGTTGTCACTAACTCCAGGGAATCCAGTGTTCTCTCCTGCCCTCTACAGGCATCCCCACACATGGCATACACTGACGCACACATGCACAAAAATAAAAAAGAAAATAAAAATATTTTAATAAGAAGGAAATCGCTGGGCGGTGATGGTGCACGCCTTTAATCCCAGCACTTGGGAGGCAGAGGCAGGCGGATCTCTGTGAGTTTGAGACCAGCCTGGTCTACAAGAGCTAGTTCCAGGACAGGATCCAAAGCCACAGAGAAACCCTGTCTTGAAAAACCAAAAAAAAAAAAAAAAAAAAAAGAGAGAGAGAGAGAGAAGAAGGAAATCAATTACTATGAAAATTAAGAGTAGTTGGCTTCTGAGGATTGATACCAGAGGTTATCCCCTGGCCTCCAGGTGCTTGCACACTCACGTGCTCTCACAGGAACACACATATACAAACAAAGGGAGGAACATTTATAATTATTGACCCTAGGTACTGTAATTATTTTTTCTTACATTAGAAAAAAAAATTAGAATGTTGGGTTGGTTTTTTTTTCCATGAAAGAAATGTGTCCCTGATGTATTGCAGGTTGAATTTAGTGTTATTTTCTATTTTAAAATCAGAAACTGACAAAGGCAGGGAGCGTGGCCTCCTTAGCCTCGAGAGATGCTGATTGACAGGCAGACCATAGCTGTGTTCTTCTTACCAGAACTCTTCAGTATGTGCCCTCGGTAGTCTGACCTGACTTTCCTACCATGAAATTGTTGTTTCTAATATTCCATAATATAACCAGGAGGGTTAGAATGGCTTTTTTCTCTCATGAATTCAACACATGTCAAACAATGTCAGGTTTCTTAGATGTGTTTGAGGTACTAATGCCCCTGTTTAATGCTTTTCTTTCTTCCTAGATGAAATTGACAGTTCTTCAATGTCAGATGATGACAGAAAAGAAATCGTAAACATTCAGACCTGGATAAACAAGCCAGACATCAAGCATCATTTTCCCTGCAAAGAAGTCAAAGAAAGTGGACATATGTTTCCCAGGTACTTTTGAAAATGTCTTTAGAAATAAACTCGAATTGGGTGAAGTTGATATAAAAGTAATAGCAAGGGACTCTTATTCAAGTGTGAAAAGACATAACTTCCTACTGTCAACTTGATTTAGGTGTCTCGGTTTTTAAAGTTTTTAAGTAACCTGTAGTTTGAAAGTTCTGAGACAAAACATTGAGTACATTGAATGCCTCTCCTGGATATGCCGGCTTTTGGCATCCTTTCAGGGTCCCATAAATGTAACACACACTCATGTCATGAAGAAGCAGCTTATACATGTTCTAGCTCCCCCTAAATGCATCAGCACAGCTATCCCAAGAATAAGCGCATTTTTAATGTAATTCTAATGTCATGACTTCATCTGAATGTTATTCAGTTAATGATGCCCAACACTGAGACCCTGAAGTTTTCAGTGTTCCCAAGTTGACTTGGCTAGTCTCCTTTCTCTTCTGGGGCACACTGCATTGTCTGCCACTGCTTGGTTCACCTAGTGCATGGTCGGACATCACCTTCTCTCTACAGACTATTCCCTTCGCAGTTAGCTCACAAAGTGCTTCACGTTTTAGGCACGGCTGAGATTTCGCCTTATTATTATGATAAAAGTGAGCTTTTGAGGTTTTCTGGTTTTTGTTTTTTAATCTATGCCCATTTTGTCTTTAGGATTTAGTTGCAGAATATTATAAGTGTGTATGGAAACCCAAAAATTGCCTAGTGGCTTTTGATATTAGGTTATAGTGTGTAGTCAGAGAATACTTTGGGAATAGATAATTCTGTTAAAAATCTTGAGAATGGCAGGATAGTCCATTTGAGTTAAAAATTATTTATATATTGTACTGGATTTTTTACTATAAAACTCTTAAATAGTTGTGGTATTATCGATTAACAAAATAATTTTGCATGAAATTAAAAATATGTAGCTTTTTTATAGAGTAGCTTCATAGATAACTCAAAAATAAGTTAAAGTTGAATTTTCTTATAATTGGAGCTGTTGAAATAACATGTCTGCTTTGAATCACATTCATTTAAACCTTCTTTTTTTCAAGTCACCTGTTGGTTACTGCAACACATATGTACTGCTTAAGGGAGATTCTTTCTCGGAAAGGACTGGCTTACATCCAGTCCCGACAAGCACTAAATTCTGTAGTTAAAATTACGTCCAAAAAAAAACATCCTGAGCTAATTACCTTCAAGTATGGAAACAGCAGTGCTTCTGGGATAGAAATCTTGGCTATTGAAAGGTAAGATTTTTTTTTATATTATCTGAATGAATGCAAGTCATTAAACAGTTTCCTTCTTGATTTTGGTGCGTGGGTGTTGGAATAGGACCCTGAAGCACTCCCCTCTAGGGACAGCACCCTTTGTCGTCGTCTTCCTAATACTTGTTCATAGGTGGCTTCAACATTGGTGCATGATTTCACTAATGCTGTAGCAAATTTCAAAAACTTGTTGACACCAGGATCATTAAAAATAATGTAGAGGTTAAGAGAGGTGGCCAAGCAGATAAAGGCTCTTGTTGCCAAGCCTGCCACCCTGAGTTCAATCCCTGGGATCCACATGGTAGAAGGAGAGAACCAACTCTCCTGACCTCCACTTAACACTACATGGCATGAGCACCCCCCCATATGCAAAATAAGTAAGTGTAACATAAAATAAAACAATAAGAAATACAGCAATGGTACACACTCTGCTCTGGGCTTGAGGCCTAGAGCTCAGTTCCCAGCACTCAGAAGCCATGTCCAGCAGTTTACAGATGCTGTACCTCCACCTGCAAGACATCCTGCACCCTCTTCTGGTCTCTGTGCAAACAGACACACACACATGCACACATGTCTACCCACGTGTGTATACACACATGCATATACATAAAATGACTATTTTTAGTAAACGTATTATACAAGTGCTACACTATGTGCTGATTTCCAGTGAACTAAATTGGTCCTAGAGTGCTAAGTTGGTATTTTATTTTCCATCATCAAAACATAAGCTAAGGTGGTTTGAATCTGTTTTAGACAACTTAATGTTTGCTTAAGGTCAGAGTTGTCATTTTCTTTGGAATTGAAAGTCATGAAATTATAATTGTTAAGTGATTAAATTACATTTTAGGGCTTAGGGCTTAGGGCTTCTATTGCTGTGAAGAAACATCATGACCATGACAACTCTTATAAGGAAAACATTTAATTGGGATGGCTTACAATTTCAGAGGTTTAGTCCATTATCTTCACAGAAGGACATAGTGGCATACAGGCAGACATGGTGCAGAGAAGGAACTGAGAGATCTACATCTTGATCTGCAGGCAACAGGAAGTAAACTGTGACACTGGGAGTAGCTTGAGCATAGGAGTTCTCAAGGCCCACCCCCATAGTGACACACTTCCTCCAACAAGGGCTTACCTACTCCAACAAGGCCACTCCTTTTGGGCACTATTTTCTTTCAGACCACCACAGCAAGTGTAATATTTTACTTGTGTTCCATTTGGACATTATATATACTTATTGGTAGTTCAGAGAATCTTACCTGTGCACTATATGAAAAGCCATATCACTTTGACTTTTAGATTTTCAAATAACGCTTTGCTTATCTGCTGAGGTTAGTTTGTGGGAGTACACAGGAGGGCATCTCTGAGCATCGTGGGTCAAGGCAAGTTTCTCATCATAGGTGACCTCTCAACAGACCCTGAAGGGGAAGTGCTTTATTAATACATAACTCTGTCTTTTCTCCCATAGGTATTTGATTCCAAATGCGGGAGATGCTACCAGAGCCATAAAGCAGCAGATCATGAAAGTGTTGGATGCTTTGGAAAGTTAATGTCAAAGAAAGCTATTTAAGTGAAATTAAGGCAACCAAGAGAAACATGAAAATATATTTCCTGACTCAATACCCTCAGAGACCTTTCATTTGCTCATAGGGTGCCTGAGTAGAGGGTCTAGTGCAAATTATTGTAATCAATCTTGGGATGGGTACACTTTTTTAAAAATTTCTTTTGCATCTTTGGTTTTATAAGATGATTTATTATAAAGGCCAGTTATTAAATGACTTTGAAGTAACTGGCCCTGTGCCCTATGGATCAGGGGCACAGAATGCAGTTCTGTTTTGAAGAGCTGTTTTAAAAGACATGCATCCTTTTCAGGTTTGGAAACAGCTGTACACATCCATATTTGCAATGTCTTCACTGAAATTTAGAGAGTTAATTGCTATATTGGGTCTTGCTACAATGAGTAATATGAGAAAATTAAAAGTTTAGAGTAATAATTAGCTAACTGTTTCTGTTCTTAAGAAGATTGAAGTCTGTTTCATGGAATGGATGGAGGTCATAGCCAGCTCAAAACAGAGCCCTAGCTCTATAAGCCCTGAAGCATCAGTCTCATCCATCTCCACTCCGTGGGGACTATTTGGTGACTGATTGCCTCACAGACTCTAATCTCCTTCCCAGTGGTTGCTAAGGAACAGTTAACAGGATCGATCAGAAGTAAGTAGGCATGTTAAGGTTCAAATTAGCATTTGGGGACAGGATTGTATCTGTAAAAATGTCATTGGCCTTTATTACTTGGTCCATTTGGTCTAGGATATTTCAGAATGTGTTGAACACTCTGGTTTATGTCATGAGATGATCACCTGTGACCACACTGATGTCCAGTTAAAAGACAGATAATCAGCGAGCCATAGAAATTTCAGTGTTTTTCTATCACTTTCTAAACATTTTCTTTTGGTTTTGTCTTCTCAGTAAAATTTCAATAGTTGGAACTGTTTGTATTCCTTATCCCAGCAAAGCTGAGGCAGCTGTTTTGCAGCGTGCTCAGATTCATTTCTGTGGCCCATATCAGTCACATGTGATGAGAGATCCAGAAACAGCTCTTGGACCATGGGATGATTTTCATAAAATCTGTTTGAAAAATAGTAACTATAACCTGCCATGTCGTAAAATGTAATAGATTCTCTCTAAGGGGTTGGCTGATAGAAATATCCAGATGTGCCCCACTAGTAGTCAGTTGTTTTAATTTGTTTAATGGAAATCAAGTGAATAAAAGATAACACAATTAAAAACTTTATTCTAATATCTAAATAAGAACAATTTATTTGAGTGGTTGAAGAAATTTGCATGAAATTGCACCTGTGCAGTACTTGATATTTATAACATTCCCCCAACTGTTGTATTGCAGTTTTCCATTTTCTTGACACCCTCTTTGAAATGTCCTGAAGTCTCATTTTTTCAACCATCTCAGCTGTGGGACGTTTTTCATAATATTAATGTAAAGATGTTTGTGTTACTGTTTATAAATCACACCTGTAAATAAACTGATACAGTTTGCTCAAAACTTCTGTTCTCAAGGTTATTTTTATTTGTATCTTATCTGCAGATTAAACATTTCTGCTATATTCCTATTTCCTGTTCATGTCATCTTAATACTAATAACACCATCTGGGTGCAGGGGTTAAAAAAAAGAAGACCAAGGCAGGAGGATTGTAACATGAAGGGTCTGCTTGCCAGGGTTTCTGTCCTGCCCAGTTCCCACAGCCATTTAGCCCCTAAGAAAATCACACAGAGGTCTCCATAAGTTATAAACTGAATGGCCCATTAGCTCAGGCCTCGTATTAGCTCTTATAACATATATTACCCATTATCCTTATCTATGTTAACATGGCTCAGTACGTTTTTCAGAGGGGCAGATCACATCCTGCTTCTTCCGTGGTCTGGGCAGGACTGGGGAAAGAGCTTCCTTCTTCCCAGAATACTCCTGTTCTCATTCCCCACCTCTACTTCCTGTCTGGTTTTCCCGCCTATACTTCCTGCCTGGCTATCAGCCAATCAGTGTTTATTTAAAATATAATTGACAGAATATAGATGATTCTCTTGCACCAGAGGATCACTTGAGCTCAGGAAGTAATGGTTCTGCAACCTTTCCCTCCTCTCTTTACTAGGACAGATCAGTAGATCTAAAGGGACTCTGGCCAGCTTGAGCTTGGGGGCCATTGCTCTGTCAGGCCTTGTCCTTCTCCCCCATTCCTGCTTTACTAAAAAACTATTAGACTACATTCCTAAAGCTGGTCACTTCCTCCTCATGAGACTGACTTGACTACCAAGGTTCAGCTATCAAAGTACTAAAGTCCAACAATCAAAACCCCCTCTGGCTCACCTCATTTACATGCCCAATTAAAATTAAACACCTCATCCTAACACAGGGTTTCCCCTTGTACCTTTATAAACTACCATTCACCTGCAGACCACATCTGTCTCCTCTATCCAGAGGCAGTCCTTTGTCCCTCTGGAACAAATAACCCTGCCCCCTTTCCCTTATTCTCTACCCCTTCTCCCTCCTCTGTCTCTGGTGTTTCACTCTTAATCCCTGCCCTCTGTCCCTCTGGGCCAAATAAATCTCCTTTGTGCAGAGAACTTGGCCTTGGGGTTCCTAAGCTGATACTTTCCCTTTCAAGATCCATCTCTATAGACCTGGCTTTCTCTAGAATAGTTGTCATGGCTACCAGGCCAATGCATTTTCTAGTGCAAGATGGAGATGGGGGTGAATATGTTATATCTGGATGAACTAAGGCCGTACTGCAACACACTCACATACACCTTCCAGCTCATACATTCTTTACCTGTCCGTCTTCCACAGTGCCTCCAGGTTCTTAACAGAGATGTAAGAGATGATTCTGTGAGTCCTTCGAGATATGATGTGGGTGCTGGGAACTAAACTCCAGGAGCAGTAAGTGCTCTTAACCGCTGAGCCATCTCTCTAACCTATGCGTTGACCTTTTTAAACCACTGTTTATGGTTCCTTCTTTCCCCCCAGAGATACCACACCCCAAAGTTTGTAAAAACTCAATCCCCACTGGATGCTCTTTGGCCAAGTTTTCTTTTAGGGGTTCTGATCTCCAGGCTTTCTGTTTCTGTCTTTCCCAGCTCTATAATCCCTTTGCTTCCACGCTCTGCAAATGTGACAAGGTATGTACTTTGACCCGACCACTGGAAACATTAGAAAGTGGTGTAGCTGGGTGTGCTGGTACACTACTCAGTCCCTGCATTCAGCTTTGGAGCATGAGGAGTAAGAGTCAAGGCAGCATCAGCTACATAGTAAATTAAAAGGCCTGGGTTACAGGAGACCCTGTCTGAAAAGCAGAAGAGCCTCCCCCCCATAAAAACAAACCAGCGAATTAAATAGTAAATAGAAACCACAAGTCTTAGAATACCTCCTAGCACCAACCAACTCTCCATCCCTTCCCCCTCCTTGGAGCAAGCTTCTGAAGTCCAGTTAGCATAAACCAACCAGGTGCATTCCTTAAGCCTGTCAGCAGGTAGCAGTCGTTACCCTGGCCACTGCTGTGATCCAACCTGAAATTTCAGTTCTTTTTGCTACATAAAGAACCCTTCTAATCCATTTGGACTTGAGTTTTGTGCATGGTGATAGATATGGATCTATTTTCATTCTTCTACAGGTTGACATCCAGTTATGCCAGCACCATTTGTTAAAGATGCTTTCTTTCTTCCATTGTATAATTTTAGCTCTTTTGTCGAAAATCAGGTGTTCATAGGTTAATATCCGGGTCTTCAATTCGATTCCATTGGTCAACGTGTCTGTTTTTATGCCAATACCAAGCTGTTTTCATTACTGTAGCTCTATAATAGAGTTTGAAGTCAGGGATGGTAATGCCTCTGGAAGTACCTTTATTGTATTGGATTGTTTTGGCTATTCTGGGTTTTTTGTTTTTTCATATAAAGTTGATTATTGTTCTCTCAAGGTCTGTGAAGAATTTTGTTGGGATTTTGATGGGGATTGCATTGAATCTATGGATTGCCTTTGGTAGAATTGCCATTTTTACTATGTTGATCCTACCAATCCAAGAGAATGGGAGATCCTTCCATTTTCTGGAAGAGAAAGTGGGAAGTAGACTACAACACATGGGCACAGGAGACCACTTCCTATGTATAACCCCAGTAGCACAGACAATAAGAGCAACAATGAATAAATGGGACCTCCTGAAACTGAGAAGCTTCTGTAAAGTAAAGGACATGGTCATTAAGACAAAAAGGCAACCTACTGAATGGGAGAAGATCTTCACCAACCCCACATCAGACAAAGGTCTGATCTCCAAAATATAAAGAACTCAAGAAACTAGACATTAAAATTCTAAATAACCCAATTAAAAAATGGGGTACTGAACTGAACAGAGAATTCTCAACAGAAGAAGTTCAAATGGCCAAAAGATACTTAAGGTCATGTTCAACTTAGCGATCAGGGAAATGCAAATCAAAACAACTTTGAGATACCATCTTACACCAGTCAGAATGGCTAAAATAAAAAACACCAATGATAGCCTATGCTGGAGAGGATGTGGAGTAAGGGGAACACTCATCCATTGCTGGTGGGAATGCAAACTTGTGCAACCACCTTGGAAATCAGTGTGGTGGTTTCTCAGGAAATTGGGAGTCAACCTACCTCAAGGTCCAGCAATACCAATCTTGGGAATATACCCAAGAGAAGTCCAATCATACTAGAAAAGCATTTGTTCAACTATGTTCATAGCAGCATTATTTGTAATAGCCAGAACCTGGAAACAACCTAGATACCCCTCAATGGAAGAATGGATAAAGAAAGTGTGGAACATTAGAGTTCTACTCAGCGGTAAAAAAACAATGACATCTTGAATTTTGCATGCAAATGGATGGAAATAGAAAACACTATCCTGGGTATGATAACCCAGACCCAAAAAGACAAATATGGTATGTACTCACTCATTAGTGGACTCTAGCCATAAACAAAGGACATTGAGCCTATAGTTTGCGATCCTAGAGAAGCTAAATAATAAGGTGAATCCAAAGAAAAACATATATAGATCCTCCTGGAAAATGGAAGCAGACAAGATCGCTGGGCAAAAGATGGGAGCATGGGGGTGGGGGTGGAGTGGGGGGAAGGAGAGAGAAGGGAGAAGGGAAGGATTGGGGAGACCTTGGGGGAGTGGGATGGTTGAGAGGGAGGAAGGGCGGATATGGGAGCAGGGAAGAAGATATCTTAATTAAGTGAGCCATTTTAGGGTTGGCAAAAGACTTGGCTCTAGAGGGGTTCCCAGGTGTCCACAGGGATGTCCCCAGCTAGGTCCTTGTGCAGTAGAGGAGAGGGTGCCTGAACTGGCCTTGTCCCATATTCACACTGATGAATATCTTGAATATCACCATGGAACCTTTGTCCGGCGACAGATGGAGATAGAGACAGAGACCCACATGGGAGCACTGGACTGAGCTCCCAAAGTCCAGCTGAAGAGCAGAAGGAGGGAGAAGATGAGCAAGGAAATCAGGACCAGGAGGGCTTGGTCCACCCACTGAGACAGTGTGCCTTAGCTAATGCGAACTCACCAAATCCAGCTGTACTGGGACTGAATGAGCATGGGATCAAACCGTCCTCTCTGAATGTGGCTGACAATGGGGGCTGACTGAGAAGCCAATGGTAACGGCACTGGGATTTGTTTCTTCTGCATGCACTGGCTTTTTGGGATCCTAGTCTGTTTGGATGCACACCTTCCTAGGCCTGGATGGAGGGGGGAGGGCCTTGGACTTCCCACAGGGCAGGGTAGCCTTCCCTCTCTTAGGACTGGATGGGGAGGGAGGAGGGTGAGTGGGGGAGCAGGAGGGAAACGGGAAGAGGGGAGGAAGTGGAAATTTTGAATGGTATTATTCATAAAGCAAAAAAAAAAAAGAGCCTTTCTACCCAAAATGGACCACTGCTTAACCATTTATGGCACAGCACCATAATGTAAGCCACTCCTCTTTGCCCTTGGTTCTGGAGGTCTTATTTAAAAAATTTCTAATATTCCTTTCTTTTTGATGTATTCAAGCGCAGAGAGTGAGACATTTTTAGTGCAGAGCCGAGGCAAAGATGTAGTTCAGTGGTAGACAGGTGCTGAACATGTTCAAGCCCGATCCTTACTCACCAGCTTTGCAACAGAGCACAAAACAACAGCAAAGCCAAACACCTAGGGCACCAAACAACGAGGCCCCGCCCCCCGGCCCACCTCTTGGGCACGCCCCTTCTGCACGCTGCTGGGCCCCGCCTCCCACGCTCGGCCAAGGGATTGACTGGTCGCCTTCCTGGTCGCTCCTGGTGCCGAAGAAGAGCTATGGCTAGTAAGTGGCTCGCGGCCTGGTCGTCGAGCTCCCCTCGGGAGCGGAGGCATCGGTACGGCGGTGCAGATGAGCCGGCTGGGCCTTGCGTCCCCCGGCCTGCCTTGCCGGTGGCTCAGGTCGCGGGTGTCCGCGGCTCGGAGCCCGGGGCTGCTCGGGGAAGCCCGGGGTAGTGGGGCCGCGAGTTGTGCGAGTACAGGCCTCCGGGCCAGGCGTCCTGCCCTGTGGGAGCCCAGAGCTGCGGGGTGGGTGGTGCTTTTAGATTTAGTGGCCCTAACTCCTTCGCCTAACAGAGGATGCTAGTAGCATCTCAGTTCACAGTTCATATGTTAGCTTCATGTGCCACTGAGTCCGGTGACTTGGTGCAGACTTCCCACTGCTGTGTTTATTGGTGCCATGACCTGGCGTGCTCATTTAAATGTGGTTCCCACTTTGGGCCCTTCACTCGCGGTGTTTTGCGTCCCTCCCCGTTGGGTCATCGTTCTTGCGAATTTATGAAGGTTATTAGGGCAGCCAGGGATTTCAAAGTCGTTATTATCGTTCCTTGAGAAGGTGAAGCAACAAGTGGAGGACCCCAGTGGAGGGTTTTCCCTGCTCCTACCTGCAGAGGGCGCTTTCCACCAGCCCCAACCTTGGCTGGGGCCCTTATCCCTAGAGTGACTTGAGGGAGAGTGGAAGCTAGAAGCAAAACCGTGGTGAGTGAGCTTTATCCTCCCTTCAGGAGCATAGACAGCCAGCTTCTTAGGTTTAGGGGGACCTTAGTGAGTTTGTGTGAACTCTGGTGACAGCTCAAGGTGTGTTAACCTGAAAGTAGTGGCGGGTTTTGCTTTCTTTTCTTTTTTTTTTAATCCAGATTCTGGCACTGTTCAGCAAGAGATATTCAGGGCTTAATGTAGCTTCTTACCATACATATTTAGGATAAATAAAATGAGAGATCGTAGTTTTTATACATTAAACGATCATTTTGGCCTTCATCAGAAGCCAAGTTTTGTTAGTGTGATCTGTCCTTCAGATTGTCAGTAGTTGTGACGATCAGAACCATGTCCAAACATTGCCAGATGCCCTGTTTGAGAATCCTGGGTCTGCTGAACGAAGTGGGTGGATCTGATGACTGTCTCCTTTTGTCTTTGTCCTCAGCTTTCCGATTGGCCCTCATCCAGCTCCATGTTTCTTCCATTAAATCAGATAACGTTTCCCGGGCTTGTAGCCTAGTACGGGAGGCAGCAAAGCAAGGTGCCAAAGTAGTCTCCTTGCCGGTAAGTATGGGGACAGCCGTGGACCTGCCTCGGTGGTGCTTGCCAGCGGTGGTCCTCGTGTGCCCCAGCTCCAACGATGATGTCTTGTTCCGTGTTTGTCTCCTCTATCACAAAGACGAGCAGAGATCTTTATCCTAAGATGTCTAACATTGTTA